>BHFT01027336.1:0-61091 GCA_004320025.1 Laticauda laticaudata
AACCTCCCATAACAAGACAACAAACACTACAAAAAGACTATTTAAATCAAAAAGAGCACTCATGGTTAGATGAACCTCAAATGAGAAGTCCAGGAGCAGGAGAACGAAGCGAGGCCTCCTGGAAGGAAACAGCCAGGCCAGCTCAAACAACCCGGTCAAGCCAGGAGAGAGCGGCGGAGCCATCTCAACTGGCCCAAGAGACTCAGGCGGGAGCAGTAAGGATGACTCACCCTTCCAGGAGGTTCAATGGAGAAGGACCATCCTTCCGAGAGACAGAGATCCTGTCTGAACCGCTCGAAGACCACGTCAAGACTGAGCTGCGCAGGTCAACCAGGACTAGAAAAAGCCCCACCTACCTGCATGACTATGTGACACACGTTGGACTAAACCAAGGGGGGAGAGGTGTTCTGTATGGAACTTGGAAGGCCCCAAGTTCACCATTCTGATTGGCCGAAAAGGCCATTCGCGGATTGGCTGTTAGAGAACCAATCCGGTTAACCCGCCAAATGGTGGAAACAGTTAAAGCGGTGTCATTGGCCACAAGCCGCAGGCAAGCTGCTATAAAAAAAATTGCTTAGCGAGTTTAATAAAAGCGTTTATTGTTGGAACCTGGTCTCACACACTTCTTTCCGAATGGAACAGAACCAGCAGTAAAAAAATTTGAATCCCACCACTGAAAGAGTCCCTCATATCAGTCTCAACTCCTGGTGGTATAAAAAGTGGTATCAAAAGATATTTTCTTTTCTTTTACTTATCAACATAGACAGTAACCCTGGAATTTTCTGGCTATCTTAAGAACTCACCGTCATAGCTATTCTTTCCAAAGCCAGAAAAAAAATGGACAGATGGTTCTACCCACATATAGAGTGTCACAATGATATAGTGCCGATTTTATTATTTATACAAAAGTTTTCTACTTATATAAGTTTTATGTCATTTTAATTAGGGCAGTAGAAAATATATATATATCCTAAAGAGCAGTACAGTATGGTAGAGCTGATTGAAGAGGATTGCATTCAATATTTCTCCTTAACATAGATTATTTTTATGATTTACATAGTCAGCTATAAGGTCTAACCCACATTGGCATTTACCATATCATTTGCTAAAATATTAGAAGTAGTACTAATATTAATATAATACTCTCTTCACATCCTTCATAGATATGCATAAGGATTTATTTAGTGAAATAAAATGTGACTGTTTGAATTGCAGCAATTCTCTCCATTCTGAGAATCTTTAAAAAAAAAACCTACACCACTGCATGAGATAAATAATGATATACAGTATTTTAAATTCACAGTTAGGCCTGAACAAAAAGCTCTTCTCTCTCTGATTATCAGTTGTACACATCTGAACTGTATATTGGTAATTAAGTCATCCTGGAAGTCAAGGATGGAATAGAGATTATGGACTTGTTTATAGGCTTACATATCAGAAAAATCTCATTTAATTTTCAAGGTTGCATTTTTCGTTTCTAAACCCTCTGTTATGTGGAAATTTGTTAGATCTCATGTAAAAATTATAACATAACAGTCAATGGCTAAGGAAATATGCAAGTTGTTTTCTTATCCTGTGTGGTCTAAACACTTGCAGGTTTCATGTAGGAGAGGTGGGTTTTTTTGTTTTTTTTGTCTTTTACTGCTATATTTGCTCAAATGGAAAAGTGTGTGGGCTGAATTTTTTTCCTCATGTAGCACAAAATGTATGCCAACTTCATCATCTAAAATAAAATGAACATCAGACTTTGTGACTTAAAAAAATTCCTGTTTATTATCTGTTATTATGTGACAGCTATCTAGCATCTGATGAAAGTTAAAACCCACCCCTCTCCTAGGAAAATGAAATATTTTAGGATATACTAAAAAGGCAGAATATTTCCCCTAAAAAGAGAAGTAGAAACTCAAAAGCAGAAACTCACCTCAAAAGCAGAAGCTCACCCCACCTTTGTTAATGGGTGGGCCATTAAGGCCTGGGCCAGAGTATTCTACATAACAAAGCCCTCCACTCATCTCACCACATGGCCTGGGAAGATTGTATCAGCCAGCACTCAGGTGAAGCCATGAGGTCCAGATGAAGTCTACAAAATTAGCTAAGACCTCCACCCCTGGGAATCTGAAAGTCAATGGGATACATTTCTTACACAGGAACAGGAAACCCTAAGGTGGGGCCCAACAGAGGATATAATACTAAGGGTCTGTCAGCAATTTGCCCTTCTTTTCCTTCACCCAACATCTTGAAGCATGTAATCGTCCTTTTCACTTTGGAGCTCCAAGGTCCTGTCTGCCATTCAACCATCTTTCCAAACAACTCCATATTTCCAGTGTCTTCTCCCCCACTTGGACCTTAACCCAGAAGGATAATTCTTCTAACACGTCATAATATTCCACAAGCTACTCTTACATAACCTCATGGTTCTGAGTGAATTAGCATGCATCTACTTTTCTTCCCTCTACCTTTAATATTTAATGCTATCCCTCAGACTTGAAATTAATATGCAGTACGATAATATGACTCCTTGAAGTAGCTTAAATTACCATGAAAAAGTTAAATACTTAGTATTACAGAAATTAATAAGAAACACAACTGATTTTGATCTAAAATAATAAATAATAGCTTTTAAAAATATAATATAGACTCCAGAATGGGATCATTCTTTTATAAAATTATCATCACCACTATAAATTTCAGGACAGCAGGAAACAAGTAAGACCTACCTCCATTTTCCTAAGGAAAACTTCATTCATTCAGTATCCCTAACAAACATGGAACAATAAAAGTCCCCTCATCTCCCTCTTGCCCAAAAAGGCAGCAAGGTAAATGGCAGTCTCTCCTTGTTTCCAGAACATATTACGTTAATTGGCTTGGCTATTCATAAAAATAATAATAATCTGAGAAGTTGACACAAAGACATAACCGTAAAGCCACCCAGCCAATATCCTTTTATTGCATTTAAAAGATGGGAAGTGAAAGTATAGAATGCAGCCAATTTTGCAAACATATGCTTTCCTCAGCATCTGAATTTGTTGTTGCATATGTTTAACAGAGTTGAAAGGGACTTTGGAGATCTTCTAGTCCAACCCCCTGCTCAGGCAGGAATACTGAGAATGTGAAACTCTGAGTAGAAGTCCTGGGAAAGGTGTCAGAGTAACAGAATAACACTTAGAAGGCATCTTGGGGGGAACCCTATACCATTTTAGAGAAATGGCTGTCCAGTCTTTTCTTAAAAACCTCCATGTTGGAGCACCCAGAACTTCTGGTGGCAAGCAGTTCCACTGGTTAATTGTTCTCATTGTCAGGAAGTTTCTCCTTAGTCTTAGTTTGCTTCTTTTATTGTTCAGTTTCTATCCATTGCTTCTTGTTTGCCTTCTGGTGCTTTGGAAAATACATTGCCCCCCTCCTCTTTCTGGCAGCCCTAAAAGCCTATTGCCTATCATACTCTTGAGCAAAGCATGTGAGCCATTTCCTCTTTTCAGTGGTCCATGAAAGTACATCTATAGTGAAAAACTTCCGGTTGCAAGGCTTCGATGGCGGCAGGAATCCGCAATTGTGCGCAGTTCCTGCTGCGCTCGCTGCCGAGGTGCCCCCGATCCAGCTGGATTTGGAGGCTATGGTTACCCCGTAGAGGTAACCGACAGATAGGGGAAATCCAGGCAGGGGGTTGGTGGGGAATCGCAACCCCCCTCAGCCGGCTTAACTCCTTTTCCCAAAGGCAGTGGAGCCAGCGGTCAGTAAATGGCCGCAACAACGAAGCTTTCAGCCAGACAAATTGTGCAGAGGAAGTTTGAAGAAGGTAAAGTTTTTCTGGGAGACCGGGACAATAAGTTACATTCTATCCTGGAGGTTCAACTTTTTAAAATGATACATTGTTTCCTAACAAGATGGTTAAAGAGCGGGAGAAAAGTGAAAGGAAAGTTTGTTTTTTCTTCTACTCTCCTCCTTCCCTACGGAGATATAAGATGGAAATCGGAAAAACCTGCTTCAGTACAGAAGGTAATTAAACCTGAATTAAAGCCAAGGGGATATTAAGATTTCTGAACATTGGAACTAAAAATACTTTTTTTTTGCTGTAAGTGGGAAGGGAGAGGCAAAAGAATGTATATTAAGATTTTATTGGAGGAAACCGCTTAGAAACTTTTAAGATACAGATACGGCAATAAGATTCTAGAAAATTACTTTTGGAACTGTGTATTAAATTCCCACCCCAAGGAAGAGAAGTACAAAAAGAAGAAAAGTGCTAAATGAAATAGTTTGTGCGTGTTTGGATTGCTTTGTGACTTTGGGACTCTTGGAAAATTAAGTTTTTGAAAAGATTAAAAAATATTTGGGCTTGTTTTAAAAACAAAAATCTTGCAATGGCATATTTGTTGAAGATTGAAAATAGAATATAAAAAGTTAAAAAGAAGAGGAACAAGAAGGAAAGGGCTCGACTGGATCCGTTTTTCACTTCTTAGAGAGGTCAATGAGCCGGAGAGATACACAACAAGAAAGTTGGGATGAAAGAAGAAGAGCAATCTTTAATGGACAAATAATTTTAGTTGAGAGAAGAAAAGGGAAAGAAAATGGAGAATTCAAGATTTATAAAAACAACCAAAGAAAGCGAAAAATTGAAAAATCGATATAATGTCCAAAAAGCACAGAAAAGAGGAATACAACAGAGAGGGGAGACCAAGAGGGGCGGAGGTTGAGAGATGGGGGGGGGAGCAAAAGACCAGACTGGATAAGAGAGGAAGGGAAAAAAGGGAAGAGAAGTTAAAGACTAAAAAGCGAAATTGAGAAAACAGTTTTAAGAGACAAGGGTAAAAATAATAAGAGAAGAAATCTGCAAAAGTGCGACAGGATAGTATGGTGCAGTATGTGATAAAATGAGAGTTGAGAAAATTGGAATATTATATGAGTTAAAATATATTAAAGGGAATGTGTAAAATGTCTAATAGAGTTTAATGTAGTATGAGACAGTTGTACCAGTATGTACAGCTCACTCTATTTTTTTTCTTTTATTATTTTAAAATGTACTATGTAGAATGCACTAAGCAGATCAGTAAGTGAGAATTATATATTATTTTAAAGTGTTAAATCTAGGGGAAAGATAAAAGAAGTCGTCATACTCAACGCGTGGAGTACAGGAGAAATTTTGCACAGTAAAGAGAAAGAAAAAATAGATAATTGAAAAAGAACGGCACAAAAGATACAAGTATAATGATTTAAATGAGATGAAATAAATAAAATAGAATAAAGAGAGTGAAAAGAGGGGAGAAAACATATAGAAAAATGCAGAATGTTAAATGAAGGTATGAAATAGTTATATAAGCTGAGCATGAATTTGATTATGTCTTGTATAAAAGATGCTAACGGTGAGGTTAAGGCCGCTTTCCAAAAAGAAGTTTAATGTTTCTATGTTTTGTGTTTTGTTTGTTACGTTAGCCGACTGAGAATTAATGAAATTTTGGAAGAATGTTAGAAGAGAACAATGAAATTGTAAACAGACGATGAAAGTATAAGTACAATGAATAAATAGATATAGAAATTTAGGTAAAAGAAATCTAATTGAATAAAGGGAGAAAGAAATAGTGAGAGGTTGGAAAAAGAATAAATAAGATATGCATATGTGATAATCTGGAACTATGTTGTACTCAAATAAAATGTTTGATTTGTTTTGTCAAAATTTAATAAGCAGTTTTATGCTATATTTTGTTTGTTTGTGTATTGTCTTTAAAAACTAATAAAATTGGTTTAAAAAAAGAAAGAAAGTACATCTGTAGCACGCAGATGATAAAGTCACAAAAAGGTGAACATTTTTACAGAACTATAGATAAGTTGAGACTGTGTGTGACAAGGAATGGCTGGGAGGGGAGGGGCCAGGCAAGGCACCCCTTGATGTGAGTGACATTGAGTGAGTCATGCCCACTCAGTCACGTGACTACCAAGCCATGCCAGCCAGTCATATGACCACCAAGCCATGCCCAACAACAAGCCACACCCACCCAGTCACATGATCACCAAGTCATACCCACAAATTAAGCCATGCCCACAGAACCGGTTGTTAAGAATTTTGATTCTACCCCTGCATACACACACACACACATACATACATATATATACATACATATATACACATATGCATGCACACGCACACACACACACACACATCTATCTATCTATCTATCTATCTATCTATCTATCTATCTATCTATCTATCTATCTATCCATCTATCTTCTCCATCTATCTATATCTACCAGTGGATGTCCTGCCAATCGGGATACTGTACAGATGCAAAGCTTTACTTTTGCAAAATGAAAAGTAGTTGTGTATGTGCTTTCAGATTCACAGCAGCTAAACAGAAACTAATCTTCTTGACTACAGAACATAGATACTGGAATTGGAACAGAGTGCTCTAGAACTGATTCTGGAGTTGTGCAAAGACTCTTAAGTAAAAGTATTCTATGCAGGAATAAAGAACACTTTTTTGACAATGAAGTATTAATGTTCTGACTCTAATGGAGGTTCTCATAGACTCAAATACCATTCTGGGCTCATGCTTTGTTGGAAAAGTTTTATGAGTTGTAATGAAGAAGTGAAATTGTTTTGCATCACTGAGGGCTATACCCTTGCCTCATGATTAAAATTTTTGCATGTCACTGAAGATACCATTCATAATCTTAAACATTTATATACAAGGAGTCCTTAACTTACAACAGTTCATTAGGGACTGTTCAAAGTTACAATGGCACTGAAAGTGATTTATAACCAGTTTTCACACATACGACTGTAGTAGCATTCCCTATGGACACATGATCAAAATTCAAATGCTTGGCAACTGTCTCATCTTTATGACAGTGGCGATTTTGTGTACCTTTATGACCTTCTGACAAGCAAATTCAGAAGCCAGATTCCCTTAACAATAGTTTGACCAATGTAACAACTTCTGTGATTCACTTAAAAACTGTTTCAAGAAAGGTCGTAAAACAGAGCAAATTCACTTAACAAATGTTTTACTTAGCAACAGAAATTTTGGGTTCAATTGTGGTTATAAGTTAAGGATTTCCTGTACCAGTGCAAAATATATAGGGAACAAACAGAGAGAAATTGGAATCTTAACCCAGAAGGGCATATATGATGCATATATTATTGAAACATGATTGGATTCACACAGGGTAATTCAGAAAAAACAGTCTGAAAAAGACGTTAAAGTTTTCATAAAGAAAGCATATGCTGCATTAAAATATACAGATAGGATAATGGAAATCCTGTTACAATATTTGGGTAAGAATAAAATGAGAGAGAGAAAAAAAAAGTGATACAATTGTATGAGATCCATATCCTTGAAAAGAAGTCCTTCGGAATGCTCAGGTGCATGTACAAAGCATCTCTTTTGGATTTGTGGGTGGGGGGATGTTTCCCCCCAGAGTCACCCATCTGGTTTAGAAGCTGCTTCTGGCTAGCTGTGCATACATGCAGAGCAAATAGCCATGGTGCACATATGTGGTGGCAGCTGGAAGCAGTTTCTGATTTTTTTAAAAAAGTGTCTGAGTGAACAATTTCAGAAGCGTTGCTTCATATGTGCTTCCACATATTCCAAACTTAAAAAAAAAAAAAGGATTTACACAGATTTACTATATGCTTACTAGGGTGAAGAAGATGATCCAAAACCTGGAAACTTTTCTGGCAGAAGAAAGAAAAGGAACACGCACAAAAAACTCTTGGCATTTGCCTTCAATCAGACAAAATTTTGTCCACTGAGTTGATCTTATCTTAAGCTGGTTGTTTGAACTAACTGTGAGAATATGGATATTCAGTTAGATAATTTCTTGATATAATTAATAAAGCTGGCAATAAATACTTCTTTATTTTTAAAACTAAGCAAAACTACTTCTTTATTTTTAAAACTTTATTTTTAAAATTAAGCAAATTCAAGGGGGATAGAGGTTAAAAGGCCACAACTGTAGCCTTGAAATATTTAGAATCAAAGACATTTTATACATCTTTCAATATAGGGAGAGGACTGCCTATATATGTCCTTTCAGCTCCCTGTCCCGTATAGGAACTTTTTCAATGCCTTTTCTTTGCCATTGAGTAGAAATGCCAGATTAGATGCATTCTAGGTCTGACCATAGAAGGATGTTAAATGTTTACTAATTCAGTTCAATTGCCATCCTCACTGCTGTACTGTTCATTCCTCTTTCTCAGAATTCTTACTAAATAACTGGGGGGGTGGGGAATCCCCAAACCAAAGATTCTAGTCACTGGGATTTTAAAAAAGAAGTTAAGTCTTATTTCTTCAGACCTTACATCTTACTCTTTTTCTCTTCTCAACTGAGTTAAGGCCCAGTCCCACTGGCCAACAGACACAAAACGTATGCATAAAGGACACAGCGGACGAGCAAAATTTTGGAGGTGGCTCCATCCGTTGTCATCCGCTCAGTGGTTGAAAATTTGTATCAGAACAAGAAAAGAACGGAAAAGAACGGACGTAGGTATATGTAAGCCAGGGATGTTTAAACGGATGTTCATAGGAAGCCTAGCGGATGGAAGTGGATGACATCTCGCGAAGGGGATCCAGGGGAGAATTTTTGAATGGACGCATAGCGGATGCAGCGGATGCATCAACGTAATGCCTAAAGAAAGAAAGGGAATGCCGCAACGGATGTAATATCGGATGCAAATCCGTTCACTGCGCATCCTTTCTATTTCCATGCTACTAACGCTATGTAGACCGTTCCCTGTGTACCTTTGTTTCCCCTCCTTCTTTCCATTTTCAAGCTGGCGCAGTGGATGTGAGTTGCGAGGAATGCCCCAGAGGAGCAGAGAGAATACAGAGGATGTTTAAATGGATGATAAACAGACATAGAACGTTTGTTGCTCATATGTCGCGGATTTACATCGTACATGGCGGAAAGTTCATCCGTTCACAGTTTTGTGCAGCTCGAAACTTCTTGTGCAGATGAAAAATTGCAGTGGACCGGATGCTCAACGAATAGAGCATATGAACATGTATTCAAATTGAGTACATCCAACGGATGCATAGCGTTTCCAATGGATGGCAAGCTTTTTTTAACATTTTACATCTTCTTTGCATCCGTAAGTGCAGTGGGACAGGGCCTTTAATCGTTTCTAGAAAGCACCTGTGACTAACTGAATACAAGATGTACTTCTATGTGCTTCAGTCCATAGATGATGGTTTTTTACAAGCATCGTAAATTTACAGAGTAGCCCATTTGTCCATCTAGATATTTATCTCATTTAAATATTGCCCAAAGCTATCCATGGAGCTTTATGTCTGAGTCTCCCTGATGCTTGACTGACACTTTAACCACCATACTGCATTGATTTGTCATATTATGTTTTTCATTTTTTTGCAAAAAAAAAAATCTGGATGATTATCCTGTTTCCTGCTACAGGTAATCCTTGACCTATGGCCACAATTGAGCCCATATTTTCTGTTGTTAAGTGAGACATTTTTAAGTGAGTTTTGCCCCATTTTTATGACCTTTCTTACCATAGTTGTTAAGTGAATCACTGCAATTGTTAAATTAGGAATACAGTAAAAAGTATGTGGAGATTCTCAATCATCCAGGTCATGGTTGTCTTTCATTCCCCACTATCCTGTCAGAACCAAAGAAGCTTCTTGGATGAGAAGCAAAACGTTTTCAAAACAAAAAACAAAAAACTCCAGTTGCCTCCTGGGAAAAAAAAAGTACCTTTGGAGTAATAAAAGTGTTAAGTGAATCTGGCTTCCCCACTGACTTTGCTTGTCAGAAGGTCGCAAAAGGGGATCGCATGACCTTGGGACACAGCAATGGTCATAAGTATGAACCAGTTGCCAAGCTTGTGAATTTTTATCACATGATCATGGGAATGCTACAAAAGTTGTAAGTGTGAAAAACAGTCATAAGTCACATTTTTCAATGCTGTTATAACTTTGAATGGTCACTAAACTGTTTTAAGTTGAGGACTACCTGTACTTTTCTACACACACACACACACACACACACACACAGAGTCAGAAAAGAAAAGACAAAAGCTGCATAATTTCTTGCTTTTAGTGCTGCTAGGAGCAATTGTCCATCCGGCAACATCTGAACACACTGAGTATTTCTTCTTATAAGCAGTTAAATAGATCAATATATTGCTTCTGCTTGCTAAATGCTGGAAGAGGCAAATCAAAGAGCTTTTGTCCAGTGATACTTGCAAAAGTAATGTTCAGCACAGTTATTTCAGCAAATAATGAAAACAACAAATGTTTACACATATAGAGTAGAAGATATAGCCTTTCAGTAATATCAAAAGGCTTGCAAAGTCTACAGAAAATATACATGCTAATGCTTATTCAGTTGCATCCCCCCAATTTATTGTTGCAGCCCAAAAAAATTGTAGATATTATTGATGGAAAAAGAAGAAAACAACTACAATTTATGATAGAAAAACTGAAGGAGAACCTCCACAAGCATATTCAAAACAGAAAGGGTGTCAGAAAATTTAAATTATAAAAAACTAGACATTCAGAAACTAGACATTAGTTATGATGCATAAATTGCTAATAGTCCCCTGCTAAAATGTGAAATCTTGGAGATCAAGATTACCTAATAATTACTTTTCTTGATGCATTACATTCATCCAGCTTCACCTTCAGGCATTTAACTTAGAAAATTATGTTATATTTGCTCATGTTTAATGATTACATTCTAAGAAATCCATGACATTTCATAAGAGCTAACACCCCAAACAAAGAATCGTTAACAGAAGCACAGAGATAATGGAAAGCTATTTAGAAGCAGAGATTCTTTGCAAGCAGTTTTGAACTGTAATTTTTATAAAGGTGATTCTGTTTTTGCTAACCACATTTCCAGTCCTCAGTTTTGATATATGAATATCAGTTAATAATGAAAGCCTTGGTCATCTTTATCTTTTTCCCCTTGCAATCTCCAGGGCTCAGACATTATTTTGGGTTTATAAATAATTTTTGTAAATGACAAAAGGTTTTTATGAACCAAATTACAAATGACCTTTCCAGGAAATGGTGGGTGTTTTTTTTTTTTTTTNAAATGGTGGGTGTTTTTTTTTTTTTGCCAATGTGAACTTTGTTTTTTCAGGCAACACTGAAAGCTACAAGAAATATTGTTCTCTGAGTGGCATCTTTGGCAGATGAGTTTCACTTGGTTTGAAATTAAAATGGAATTTTCTCATTGATGTTAAAGTCATGAAATATTCTCTTCATTAAGCTGCTCTCTGCAGTGACCTTGCATATCATTTTAGAGCCTGTATAAAGTTGGTCCACAACATCTTAAGAGACCTCATTGTTGCTTATAAAGCTCTCCCACCTCTCCTTTTTATGTGCTTTAATGTAACACAATAGTTAAATCATTAAAGAGTGGAGTAACAGGTTTCTAGTTATTTATTTACCTCTTCATTAAGAGTAAGCAATGTATGTCTTACATGATAAATGCAAGTCCTGGGAAATTTTTAATATAAATTCTCCAAGACCGTGATGCAGAAATTTGGCGGTATGCCTTTTTTAATTTCTTTAAAATGGAAACAAAAAGAAACCAAATATGTACAATCAATCTGTAATATGCTTGCATTATTATCTTTTTTTTAAAAAAATCCAAACAAGAAAAGAAGAGGTTATTATTTTAAGCTACGTCCATTGTTTCTTGCAATGTTGCTGCATTATTGGTGTTATCTCCTCAGCCCTTGGAGGCTGCAAAATAAGAGAAGAAATGTAAAATATCTATCTGGAAAAAAATGCCTACTTCTGATTTTTAGGAGGTCACTGAGTAAGATAATTAGACATTTAGATGAGGATTTTCACTGTTTTAGAGCCATGGTGGCGTAATGGCTAGAATGCAGTATTGCAGGTTACTTCTGCTGATTGCCTGTTGCCTGAAGTTCAAGTCTCACTGGCTCAAGCTTGACTCAGCCTTCCATCCTTCTGATGTCAGTAAAATAAGTACCTGTATTGTTTGATGAGTTTGTAAACCATTTAGAGAGGACTGTAAAGCACTGTGAAGCAGTATATAAGTCTAAGTCAGGGGTGTCAAACTGGGTTTCTTTGAGGGCCAGATCAGCATAGTAGTTCTGCTCTGTGGGTTGGTGGGGATGGAGTGGGGTGCTGGGGTGGGGTGGGACAGATGCCTGTGGTTCCCTTGTGCTTCATTTTCACCCTCCATGACTTTCTGCAGCACTCCGTTGGACATTTTTGGGCCTGTTTTCAGCCCATTTTTATTTTTCAGTCCGGTTTCAGGTCCATTTTTGGCCCATTTTTGGATCCTATCCTTTCACCAGAGATTTCCTTGTTACAAACAAAAAGTTCCGCATTTCCTAGGCCCTCATCCTAATTTGTAATACAAAGACCAAAAACTCAGCAGGGTGCTTAACCTCAAAGATGCCCCCTTTTGGCTGGCCAGCTAATTGCACTCAAATTCCTAGGGGCAGTGCTCAATTTGCATGCTTTCAAGGAACAATAGAGGGATTTTCTTACAAAAGAAACTACCCCAGGAAATTGACCTCAGGTATAGCCACCTCAATTTGCTAACTTGATACTCCACCTGTATTCTGCTATCATAAATAAACCTTCCCTCTGCTTCAAGCAACTGCCTATCTTCTGCATTCTTTTTCTTGTCCCACTCAGAACAAATCATGATTTTCTTCTAACACTACATTAAGTCTGCACAATGATCAATTCACCATTCTTCTTTCAGCCTGCTTATCTTCTTGGTTCTTAGTTATGCTGCTGTTGGGAATTTTTTTCAGTTTGGAGCAATCATCTGTATGAGACAACATTAGTCCTGCACTTGTAAATTATAATGTTCTGAGAGAGCAGCTAGGGCAAACCCTCCAATCAAGCATTTTCCAGATTGGTTGCATTACAAAATGGTATGGAATGATGAGGGGGAGGGAGACTTGACAGGATTATAAATCAAGCTTTTGAAAAATATTTTGTTTTAAATAAAAATCTCCCTTTTTACAACACTAATAATCATCAAAGGAATATAAATTTTCATATTTCTTATCATTTTTTTCTCTCTCTCTTTGTGCTTTTTCTTTACTTTTATATGTTTCCTAGTTTGTGTTAGACTTTTAATTCTGATTTGTAAACTTTAATAGTATTATTACATCTAAAAAAGAGACAGAATATAAATGTCTGGAAATATTGCATTTTAGGTTGAATTAGTTTTGTGTGCACTAATGGCTAGCAGTAAACTTGTCTGCTCATATCACACAGGATACAACAAAATAAATCAATCAGAGTGTACCTGAGATGTGTTGGATATCTTCTATCTCCTTTTTCTGACTCAGAGATAATGAAATAATCAAATGCCTTGAGAAGCTATTAAAGTTGAAAGGATTAAGCAAATGTGAAGTGGATTAACTCAACTCTGTCCATGAATAAAAGAGAATTTACATCTTGCAAGGAACACACAATTATTTTCTATAAGGAAACACCTTTAAAAAGGCCAATAAAGAAGTGATATTAATTTAGCATCTATTATATAATAATTATATGTGTGTGTGTCACACTGTGTGTGTGTGTGGGTGTGTGGTGTGTGTGTGATGTTTTCTGAGGTTTTCCGGGTATTTGTATGTGGATCTCTTGGTTATTCGGGTTTTCTCCAGCGCTAAATTTTGAAGTATCTTAGACGACAGGCTTCGATGAAATCTCATGTCTCATCTTCAGGCGTGTTTCTTCGGCTCCTGTGCTTCTCAGAATATAATTACTTCATCAAATGAGACTTCATGCTAAAACGTTGCACGATACTTCCAATTTTATGCGGGAGCAAAAACCCGAATATGTGTATGTGTATATGATTATATATATATTAATATTATATATTACGGTATTACTATATATATTATATATAATTGCCTTAAGTTTTCACGGGATACTATACATTGTACGCTGTTCCAGCTTCCTATCGCGGTATAGTTATCCACGTCATTGGTGTTGTGTTTTTTAAAGTAATGTAGCAACGTTTCAAGCAGAATCTCATCTGCCATCATTCAGGCTTTCTGATTGAGTTCATTTGTACTCAGGCTGTGATAAGCCTGACTTCAACAGACGAACTCAATACAGAAGCCTGATGGAGGCAGATGAGATTCGACTGGAAACATTTGCTTACAACTTTAAAAAGCACAACTACACATGGACATGGATAATACCCGAAGGAAGCTGAATAGCATACATACATTACATACATTAACATACATACATACATACATACATACATATATTTTCTAGGTCTTTCGCAAAAGAGGTTGGGGTGTGTTCGTGAGAAGCATACCCCCAACCCAAATCAAAACACGGCCAAGCCCCCACCCAATCAAGTCACACCCCACACTAGCAAAAGTTAAAGGAAGAAAGCAGCTGCAAGCTCACATTTACTCGTGAGAAGCACAGAAGCCGAAGAAAAAACAAGGGCTGAAGATGATGAAATGAGACTTCATCGAAAACGTTGCCTAATATTTTCCAATTTTACCATGGAGAAAACCGAACAACCAAAGATCCATATTATTATATATATATATATATATATTCATATATATATAAAATATATATATATATATATATATATATATATATATGTTTTTTTTATTTTTTATTTATTTATTTTTTTTAAGCTCTTCGCGGGCGGTTACTTACATTTGTTGCTGTTTAGTTCCTTCGGGTATTATCCCACGTCATTGTAGTTCTGTAGTTCTACAACTTTAACAAGAACTACAATTGAGCTTACAAACTTTAACAGAACTACAATGACGTGGATAATACCCGAAGGAAGCTAACAGCACAAATATATATTATATATATATAATATATATACTATATAATATACATATAATTATATATATACTTATATATATATATATATATATATATATATATATATATATATATTCATTCCTAAGAGCTGTTTGAAATGAACATAGTTAAACCAATTAAACATAAGGTAATTGTGTGTATGTGTGTGTGTACTATCCAATTATGTGGAATTATTAATTATCCCAAAAGTTAGATTTGAAGCTAATCAGTAAATAAAAAATATTAAGCTATAACTCTTACTAAAAACATATTTGAATTAAACTTTCCTCATAAATGCTAAAGATATTTCACTAAAACAGAATTTCATTTCAATTTAAATGACACCTTAAAGCTGAGATGTGAAATAAGACAATTAACTTATGTTTAATTAGTTTCATGATGTTCATTTCAAGCAGCTTTTAGGAATTATTTCACTTTATAATGCAATATGTATATTTAGATATATTGCAAATACCTCTAAAGGAAGTCCATTATTTAAGAAATTAATATTTAATACTAACCATTAAAACAAATAGTGTGGGAAACACAGATATTTTTCTCTCGGTTGTAAAAAGTTAATTCAAGCAACTGTAACTGAGTGATAATGAGTTGGCCATGCTCAGCCAATAACATGACCACCACACCATGCCCACCAACTTAGCCCTGCCCACAGAACCGATTGTTAAAAAATTTGAATCCCACCCCTGGAACTAACCACCCACCAATATTGCGATGGTCCATATCTAAATAGGTGCTGACCATTAATGGAGAAGACTCCTGTCCATAAGCTTTTAGTAATAAATCAATTAATTTGAATCTTGATATGTGGGCCTGGTTTTTTTTGCACCTAGTAATTTAACATTTGAGGTTCTCGAACTGAAATGAGATTTCCATATGGTTACTCTTCACCAGTTGTTACAGAGTTCAGTGCTGAGCAAATGATAAATATAAGTTGGATTGTTTGTCATATAAGTTCATCAGCTGTTATGAAACAAATGATGAACCTGTATGATAAACAATCCAACTCATATTTATGAAAATACTAGATTCTTCTTGTTTTATAATGTTTATCAATCCTACATAGTAAAACAAAATCCTATTGTTGGGATTTATTTCTTTATTACATTTATATGGCCACCTACTCACAGTAGAAACTCTGGGAGTATACAACAATAAAACAATATGTTAAAAATGAATACACAAACACACATTTTAAAATGCATTTTTTCAAATGAAAAGACAAATATAAAAATTAAGTTAATACAGATGATTGGGGTTGAGATGGTAAGCCATATTTCCTCCATTCCAGTTAAAAGGAGAATGTGATTTTTTGTTTGAAAATGATGGGTGGGAAAGGGATTCTGCAGTGTGTCTTACACTGCTTGCCAGAAACTCACAGGCATCACAAAACACCTGTAGATAGAGGGAAACTGGAGTCTTTGGAAAATATTTAACAAAAAAACAGAGACAGAGCTTCAGACCATCACTCTTGATATTGTTTTGTATTTTGCTGCTGCAAGATTTTATATTTTGTGTGAAAAATATTTCCTTTCAAAGCTGACTACTTATTTCAAAAACCATTATTTGAATACAACTACCCGCCCCAATAATGGCTATTTATGCTTGGCATCAAAATTACCTGAGGCAGATCAGCATTACTTTGGTTGGCTTTCTCGTTTTTCCAGAAGATGTGTATGTGTTAAAACATATTGGCAATATTTATTTATTTTGCCATCTGTCCCACTATCTCCACATTTTCAACAGTTTAGACTAGAGAGAAGGCCAAAAATCACCTGAGCGTCATAAAATTAGTCCATGACTGTCAATGTAACACATTGAGAACACAGCTGCTGTCCTGCTGCCTGATTTAATGAGGTTCCTAAAGTATGTGGACAAGTATTCCTGCTCTTGGTTACCATGGAAACAGAAGAGGGAGCTTTGAGCAGGTGTCAGAAGCATTGCAATCAATATGAATCTGCTCATAGCCCATCATCTAGGGGGGAAGTGTTGTCCAAACTACTGTGAAGACATACTTAATCCAGTTCTCTTTGTTGCCTTCGGGTTCCAGTGTTTACAAACACTACCCACCAAATCCAAACACTACTTCTCACACAAGATTAGGTGTAATCAATGTCCTAGCAGATATAAAAGGGCTCCAAGGTTATAAAAGGGCTCCAATATTATTGTGCCAAATAATATTACATGAATGGCGGATGCTTAAATGAGGCAACCTGATTTCATTTATTGTGAAATGAAAACCTTGTTTAAAGGACCTCTGATGTCAAAGTTGCCTTCCAAGCTTTGGGCAAAGAAACATTTGAGTCTTCTTATATCTGATACAACATATAACACATACAAACAATTCTACTTTCTCATTTCATCACATTGGTGCCGTATAGATATATAGTTGGGATGAGGAATGCAGAATCCCTACTCTTATAATAATGCCTGAATAAACTTTTGGTTTGCAGTCTCCCACCTACTTATGTTGTGTTGTGGTTATTGTGAGGGGATCAGAACATTTCCTTCTACTTTTCACGGGATTATGTCAAAATCAGGAAAACAATCAGTCAGGACCATGTCTTGATTGTTTAAAGTAATCAGAATTCATGAAATTTTAGCTATAATTAGGCATTAACAGTTAATTTATTGACAAATCAAACAAATAAATAAATAAATAAAATTTAAAAGCAACAGCTGTATCTCTTTGTGGGTCTACATAGGACAGAAGCAGGGAGAAGTAGAAGGCCTAAATCACAACACAATATGCTTTTTTGTCTTCCTACAGATATTCTTATGGTATGGTCTAAGTACCATAGCTTTAGTCTAGATCTAATTTTGCTATGTCAAAATATGACATTTAACAAATAGTTAAAATAGTTTCTTTCCCTGGGCCATCCGAACCGCAAATAAATACAAAGTCACTACCTTATTAAGACGTGAAAAGATGTGAAATCGCAATACCTCATTCAGATGTATAATGACATATTACAGTACAATCCATCTCTTGTGTATTACATTTGGCAAAGCGTCACAGTCAGTATTGGATGTATATTTTGTGTATATTTGTAGATATTGTACTCTCTCATTGCAAATGGAGACATGGCTACTCTATTTTTCTTATCTTCATCTTTAAGTACTCTGGTTTTATTGTATTGCGAACAGTTGCTGGGGTACATCCACAGTTTCGTTGTACTTGTACAATGACAATAAAGTTCTTCTTATCTTATCTTATCTTATCTTATCTTATCTTATCTTATCTTATCTTATCTTATCTTAATGCATATGTATTATATGTAGAAGTCATGGTAACTTATAATGGGCAGTGAGAATAACCTTGAGGAACAAGAGGAAGAGTCACAAACAAACAAAGATCCAATAAAAGAAATCTGAATCCAGGGCAGAAATGTAATTTGAGAAAATATTTCAACCTTGACCCTCCCTAGTTCTCTAGAAGTTGAAGGGAAGAGGTGAGTGAAGCATGTTCAAATGTATAAGAGTCTGTAACTGTAACCTTACAATAAAAGTATTAGCATGCATAATTCTGGTTTCCTAGTGTGGCATACCTTGAAAACCTAACATAACTGAACTGATAAATTATAAGGTTATCTTCCCATCATATTTCATCCAGTACTGATGGAATCAATGGGATAATAGCAGGCTCAGAAAAAAAGACTTGTTGACAGAGCAATCTAATGAAATCATTCATTGCAAATTGCAGTTACTTCAGTAGACTTTTTTTTCCTCCAATAAACGATTTTTCTAACAGGGTTGGCCATTGCCAATAGACTTAACAAGCCAACCAAAACATTCCTATGTTAAAATGATGAATCCTCAGTCTACTGTCTAAGAAACTAATTTGGTGCCTGAAGCAGCTATTTTAAAAGGAGCCACTCGATAAGAACCATAATAAAATAAATAGTGATACAGTAGTTTCAACTTTTTGGGGAGGGGAAACAGATAATTACACCGCCAAAATCTAATGGTTTTTGTTATTGAGTTTTAGCAGCATAAACAGAAAATGGGGATGGGATGTAGACATCCTGTTTTAATAGTAATCCTAAATTTTCTGAACTGAAATTGAATGTTAACTAGGATAATAATATTAACTAAAAGTGTGACAACACAACCATTTATCTTTCCAAGAAAAAAGCTGGTTGCTGATAATAACAATTTCAATTACTGTTTAATTACTTTTCATCCCTGGACAAATGATTATTCTCCCATTCACTTTCATCAAAACTGAATTGCATTTTCATGTACTTCCTTTAAAATCACACTATAAAGCAAAGGAGTCCATATTTATTTACATTATCTTAGACTGACTTCAGATCAAATTAATATATAATATACCACCCAAAATCAAATCTATGAGGAAGAAAAGGTAAAATAGTATAGAATACAAGGAAAATGTTATGTTTCCAGGTTGGTCTCCCTTTAGCTGAAAATACCAAAGCAAATATATAAATAATATTTAAGACAGGAACAAAATGCATCACACCCTACATAAATATAGACATCACCCTTTTTCTTAGCTTTTGTTAATAAATTATTACAGTAACTTAGCAACTACTGTTCAATTTTTTTCACAAATAAAACTAATTTAATATTTTTCTTGATGTGCTAATTTCCTGTATCGAGAGAGCTGCTAACATGAGTATTCAATATCCCTACATTATGAACCAATACCCAGTCTCACAATGGGTTTCTGTTGCCTAATTCTTCATTCTTCATGATTTACTTTTAGAATTTACTTTCTAAAATTATGGTAAATACTATTTTATAAGCTGCATTCAAAATAATGAAGAAGCTGGACAATAGATAGATATGCTACTTTCACTCCGAAGTTCTGTACATTCTTTATAGATCTAACAGGCTTTGAGTATAAAGTTTAAAAAATAATGGTCCAGCTCTTATTTTACAGAGAAATGTCAAAGGTAATTTACAAGAGAATTCTAGGCAAATTTTTCACAGAAATCTTCCACCCTTTTTTTTGTGTGCTCCTTCATCACATACCCTTTCTGGAGAGAAATTAGTATGACAATGAAAACTTTATTAATTTTAATATTAATTAGATTGATAGATCACCTGACTCCCAACAACTTTACAGTCTAAATAGAAAGCTAGAACAATAAAATACAAAAACAAAGAGAAGCATCTAGAAACAGAAAAAAATACCATACAAATAGAATGTTTTATTAAGATATCAGAACAGCCACCATGTAAATTCATCCCAAACTTTATATTTACAATCAGCAAAAAAAAAATATTTTGGGAATGAATAGAGCTATTATATGACTATGCCTGGGGTGAGACTGGGAACCATGAATAATTATCAATACTCATGCAAGGTTGTTTTAAAAATATTATTATTAACCTTCCATAAGACTGTTGGTTTCATTGGAGGTTATTCTCCCCAGTGTAGAATTTCAGACAATGATGGGCAGATTCCCAAGATTTATCAAGACTCCTGATTGCTCATTCATGTGAGCACAGATGACCCACAGGGACACTATAAACATATTAGATCTGAGAAGGAGGCTCTCAAGAGAAAGGTGAAACATTTAAAGGTCCTGGTCAGGTTCCTGTCAGTTCTTGCTATAAACGCTAAATGAAATTATTACACTAAATTGAAGGATGGGGGCTGAAGAGAAAGAGACAGAGAGAGAGAGACAGAGAGACAGAAAATTGTTCAGGTGAAGAAATGTTTCTGAATAAAGATTACTGGCAGGACATTGAATATCATAAAGCCTCAAAATACAAATAATAGAGTTGGAAGGAACCTAGGAGATCTTCTAGTCCAACCCCCTCCTTAAGAAGGAGGGCCCTATACCATTCCAGATAAATGTTTGCCCAATCTGTTCGTAAAAATCTCAGTGATGGAGCACTTACAACTTTATCAAGGGATTCCTAAATCTGTGGCAGCAAGGAGACACAGCTTAAAGGAGATAAAAAATTTCTATACAAAAAGTAGAAGACTTGGTTGTTACCTGGTATATTTGAGCTTTTATGAAATCTTTAGCAATATAAGAGTCTGAGTCTGAGCAATATATGATGGGCATATTGATAATGGTTTCTGTTAACTCGAAATCTATAGAGCTTGGAAAACAAATAAGATTCACTCAAAATGTCATTCCCATCTAGGAATGGAAAAACATATCTAATAGGTATAACCGAATAAATGAAAATGTAGTAATTCGAGGCTCTTTTTTTAAAAAAAGAGTACATTGGAAGCAGGGAACATATCCTACCAGTTCAGACTGGTTCTATAGAACTGGTTGTTATGATTCTGCGCAGTTTGGAGAATTGGCAAATTGTGCCCCTGGCTGGCCTCGCCCTTCTGCACCCACTCCTCCATTCCCTACCCAGTCAGTCCTTATCACACATGTGCAACATCACACGCATGCCTGACATCGCTGACTGCGTTCTCCCATGCCCAGTCACTCCTTAAGGTATTTCTTTTTCTCCCCCTCCCGATGATCAGCTGTTCTGATGATCAGCTGTGCCGAGATCCCTCTCTCTGTCTTACTGCTTCGTCCAGGAGGCTTCCCTGAGGCCCAGGAGGCAAAAAGAGGTGGGGGGGTACTGCCCCCCCACGTTCCGTTTTTTGCCTTCCTGGGCCCCAAGGAAGCCTTCTGGAAGCAAAAACACCCCTCCAGAAGGCTTGCCTGAGGCCCAGGAAGCAAAAAAAATATGGGGGGTGGTGGTGCTTCAAAAAAACAGAAGAAGCCACTCCCACCCAGTCAGATGGCCACCTAGCCACACCTACAAAACTGGTTCTTACAAAATGTGAATTCCCCCCCCCCCCCCCCCCNNTCCCCCCCCCCCCCGATTACAAGTGCAGTGCATTATAGGTTCAAAATATGTGGGTCTGTCAAGTGAAACAAACAAAATGTAAGAAAGTGAAGATATCTGTGTAGTTATTTTTCAAGCAGATTTAAACCAAAATATTTTTACAATCCCCAAGGCACATCACCACTTTTGATCACCCTTAATGTTTGAAAATTGAAAATTTTGACCCGCCCTCGTACTGCAAGTTAAGAAAATGAACAGGCAGATTACAACTTTGATGCTGCAAGATGACCCCGGACAAATCTTTTTCATCACTTTCTAAATCAATGATTTAAGGAGTTAAGGGACTACCTTTAGCCTGCTCTAGTTCTGTGATTCTGATTAATGTTCTCCCTTTCACAGGAAGATGGGCTCCCAGCATGAATTCACATTCTGCTATCTACTTAGAGCAGCGTTAACAATGGATAAGAGCAGTCATAAAAACTGGATTTAAGAGTTTGAGAAAATATATCTGCTTGCCTAAAATGTTGTTTAACATATGATTTCTGAAATGATCATTGCCAGAAACATTTTTTTCTAGTGCAGAAACATCCACAAGGAATGGCAAATGTACAATAGTATCAATCTTTTATTCTGCCAGAGCACTCAGAACTGGATTAAGAATGTTTGCGACAAATGATTGAAAAGAAATATAGGTCTGGAAAAAAAAATCCTATCCCATTCTTAGCGGCCTCTTTTTATCACATCTTGTATGGATTCATTTTCACAAAGCAAATGCAACCACCAAAGAAATCCAGTGAGTTGGCAAACAGATTAGTTAACATTTCCCTTACTTTTAAACAGTAAGACAAAGCTTTCACCCCAGCCCTAAGGAGTTTGTTCTTAGCAAAGTAAGTGTCACTTTGTGTCATGTCATTCAGGAATGTTGGAATATAGTGGAAACATGAAGGACAATCTCAGGTTCCAAATGCCTTATCCAGTCCTGAGAGCAATTTGTTTTACATCTTCTACCATAATTGCATTTGTCATTGAAATAGATTTCTGTTTAAAATCTACAGTACTCCCTCATCTTTCTGTCTTTGGCATGTCACCTGGATGTTTAATGTCTAAAGAAATGTTTTTCAAGAACAAAGTCTTGCACTCTGAATTCATACTTGAAAAAAAATGCTTTGAGAATTCGAGTGGATGTTTCAAAGGTTGTAAATGGCATACAATCTTATAATGTAAAAGAAAAGATGATATGGGCTGCATTCAATTGTAATTAATTTCTTTAACAAGCCACAATGGTGTGATTTACACCTCATGTTAAGACAAAAGCACAACACATTGTATAAGACAGCCAAAAAACAAAAGGAATGGACTCAAAGCCACATCAGTGCTCCATTTATTTCTCTTCCTTCTCTCCTCCTTCAGATTTACAGTATATCCTGGTCTTCCATCTTCTAAGAACGTTCAAGACTGCTCATAGTGAATAAAATAATGTACAGAAATCAATGCTAGAAACAAAATTAAGTCACCTAAATCATAAAAATAGCACAAAAATGATTACAAAAATTCAAAAAGCTGAATTTAAAAGCACTTAAAGTGGTTCTGGCATAATTTCCATTAATAAACCATAAAAACTAAAAATAATAGGTTCCTCTTATTCTCCCTGGCACCCTAGTAGGTCATTTTATTAAATCAGCCATGATTGATTTCAGAAGCTAAGCAGCTTTGACTCTGGATGCGGAACCTCCAGCAAATACTACTATTGGGTAGATTTGGAACTCAAAAAAGAACATTTTGGAAGTAGGCAGTGGGAAATGCTTCTATGATACTTCCTGAAAAATACACAAACACAGTAATTATAAATTAACTTCAATTCAATGATTGATTTACTCTATATTGTTTGGTCATGGCTCTCTAGAAGCTTAGAGTCCACCTCACATGCCATTAACAATGTCATTTAGGAATCATGTGGTATGTTTGTTTTCCAAAAAACAAATGGTAGGTGAGGTTGATTATTATCAAAACACAATTGGGAAGCAGAAGTACAGTCCTTCTCACTCAGTCACAAATGCACTTGAAATAAGAATTTTTTCCTTATGCTGAATGCCATTCATAGAGATTATGCCTTGGAAGGAAGACTTCAGCCTGAATCCTCCCCTCCCTTCTTCCTATATAGGGAAGGATAGCAAGTTGCTGATTAAAGATATCAGATAACCCTGAATTTTCTTTATGAAGCCAAAGATTTGATCCAAGATCTTTTCAAATGTAAAACATGTGTATCAAACATAGCCATTTCTCTTTGTTCTTGTTTTGCCAAACAAATGCAAGCATTTAAAGACACTGAGCTTGTCAGCTGGAAAGCTGATAGCTCAGGTTCACAATTCTGGCATTGCACAACAAGGTAAGCTCCTGTTACTTGCTCCAGCCTACCTCACAGTTCAGAAACATGCAAATGTTAGTATATAAATAAGTATTGTTTCAGTGGGAAAGGTTACTATATTCTGTGCACCTCAGCATATCATCATGCCAGACAATGCTGGCTCCCTCAACTAGGGAATGGAGATGAGCACTGCCCTCTAAATTCGGGCACAACTGGACAGGGGAAACCTTTACCTTTAAGGGAAGGCATGAATTCCAGTCAAGATGCAGCTGGTAGAGAGGGTTGGTTTTTTTTAATGCTATCCCTCTCCCCACTGCCTGACTTCCAGATGTGTATTTGCCATTTTACAGAAATGTTATGAGCCAGAAGGAAGAAATGCAAACTCTTGAAAGTTGCCAACTGCAGATTCTCGCAGAATCCTCATTCAGATTGGTCATTTCATGCACAAGTGGGAACATATTCATTGTGATTGAAACATGTCAGCACTGAAAATGAAAAAGAATAATGGAGAAAATCAGCCAATGTTTTTCAAAACAGATTAATTCAGGGCTGATTATTTTTTGTAAGTGAATAAAGACTCCCAAGTGTATCTTGCCTTTCCATCCCTACACAAGTGGATGCCACAATAGGAACGTGACACAACATTCAGCTTCCAAGGGGATACTTAGTATAAACTGAAGAGTTGCCATCGGGAAACAATTGCTATAAGTGGGTCATAAAAAAAGAAAGTTTAAAGAACCTAATATAACACTTATTTAATGGCTTCGTACCAGAGGAGTGGCCATGTTAATCTGTTCCAGAGAGGAGAGAGAGAAGTCAGGAAATAAACAAGCAGCTGAAATGCTCAGACAGTTTTCAAGGATGATTTGCTGCATGTAGTGTGAACATTCATTTGACTTTTGTCTTTTGTGTGAACATTCATTTGACTTTTGTCTTTTGTGTTGCTTCAAAACTTACAGTGTTTATTTGACCAGAAGCCATTGCAGGATAAAAAAAGAAAAAGAAAGATACATACTATGAGAAACAAACATTCTCCTTCATCACTTCTTTCTCTCTTTAGAAAGGATTAATTCTTCCCCATTGGCATCAGGATTAAAAGTCTTTTCAGATAGATCATGGCCACTTAGAATACATTAAGGATGCTTCTTGGTTTCCTGGTTCAAAAGTATACGCCTTGCCTATATACTGTACCTTTGAAGACAGACTAATAGTAAACAGCATTTAAATGTACACATATTTTTATAAACTATTGAAATTAAATGAAATACAATTAGTGGAATTCATAGGGGAGAAATGGTGCATAAGCAATCTTAGGATAGCCTAAATAAAACAGATTTTATGATCAGATGTGTGCTCAACCAAATGATTATTGAGAAATTTAATCATGATGGCTGTTGCTACATACTATGTCAACCATTACCCTGATTCTTGTACATGTGTGCTCCTAAAAGGCTGTTTGGGTAAGAGATAATGAAAGATTTTCAACAAAACTGAGGATTCTCATTTTTCAGCAGAGATGGCTGGGTAGGGCAATAAGCAGTAATGGCAGCTGAAGCAACTCTACTTAGTTCTTGGAGCAAAGACAAGCAACACCAATAGGCAACAACTGCCTACACTATACCACCAAAGATCTCATTCTCCATTGAGGACCAAGGCATTATGATTGGGCATTACGTAGCTGCCTCACTCTTTCTTGCGTACAATAGGGAGCCACCAGCGTTAAATTAATAAAAGTGCAAGTTATTAGTATTTGAGATCTGTGATCTACATCAGGGATGTTGAACTCAATTTCACTGAGGGCCATATCAGGCTTGTGTTTGACCTTGGGGGGGCATGGCCAGGGTGGGCATGGCCAGAATTATGTCACTTGTGTTGGGGGGCATCTGTGGTGGCCTGAGTGCTCTGCCAGCGAAACGGGCTCCTGAGCTGCATTTTCGGCTGCAAAGGCCTCCTGCAATCTTCTGCCAGTGAAAACGGAGCTCTGGAAGGCCGTGCACAGTCCTTGTGAGCTCCATTTTTACTGACAGAGGTACCGTGGCCCAGTCCTTTGCTATTTCTAGGGCTGCCCCACAGGCCAGATCTAAGCACCCTGTGAGCCAGATCCAGTCCCTGGGCCTTGAGTTTGACACCCTTGATCTACATGCTACCTTCAGTAATAGAATCAATAACAATTAGTTTATGCCTATTTGCAAGAGAGAATTCTGGAATTTATGAGAAATTTACATCTTTTTAATGAACATTGTCCAAAGGATAATTTAAATCAGCTTGATTAAAACACAAATGGGAAATAATTTCTGTTCTTAAAATACTATCTTCTCTAGATATGTCAAGTGTCCAGAATCTTTTGGGGGCTAATACCAGGCCAGAGCTATAACTCTCCAAAGTTTACAGGACTCAACAAAAAATAAATTTGATTTGCTTAAGACAAATCATGCATTTATAGATTTCCCTTGTTTTATGAAATATGCTCTCCACAAATCTCACAGAAAGGAAGTTTGTAGAAGGCAAGACACTGAATCTGGGGGAGGGGGGGGCTGTGGGATATGGTGTCAAATTTTGTAACTCAAATGCATTGACAAATGCATTGATAAATTTTCAGAGCCTCATTCTTAAGCACTACATTATTCAATAATGTTTTCTTTCCCTATAGTTGGCCACAAATCTCCCAGGAATAATGCCTACTTTTAGGCATTCTATGATTGCAAATACCTCCCATCTGCTTATCCTCACCATGATATCACAAGAGGTGGCCTACTTGCACAGCCCACCCAACTCCCAAACCTTTAGCTACTTCAGCCAACATAATAAGTGTCCTTGCATGTCCTATAGCTAGTGTGCTGTCCAGACAATATATAGTTAAGGGGGATTGGTATAGTTAGTTAGGAATTGGGAGCTGTCTCCTTAAGGGAATGCATCATGGTAATTGTAGTTAAGGTATCCTGGGAAATGTAGTCCATGTTATGTGGCCACATCTGTATTTCTGATTGGTCACTGAATTGACCCTTGGTGGGTTGGGGAAGGTCCCTTCACTCTTGCCTGAACCCAGGATCATGCTGCTGCTTCACCCCCTTGCTCCAGCAATATCGGAATGAAAGGGAAGAAGCAGCATGATGCTGGGTTCAGGCAAGAGTGAAGGGACCTCCCCCAACCAACCAAGGGTCAATTCAGTGACCAATCAGGAGTACAGATGTGGCCACATGACATGGACTACATTTCCCAGGATACCTTAACTACATTTACCATGAATTCCCTCAAGGGGACAGCTCCCAATTCCTAACTAACTATACCAATTCCCTATTAACTATAACTGGCTGGACAGCAGAGCTATAGATCTTGTTCATTTCTGAAGATTGTCTTTTATTTAAAGCATGTCCCTGCTTGCCAGAATATTCTGTGTTACAGAATTGTTTTTCCTTTCTGTATAAAGGTAGTGCTTGACTTACAATGATTTGTTTAATGACCTTTGAAGTTACAACATCACTGAAAAAAGTGACATGACCATATTTAACACTTACAACCATTACAGCATCCCCATGATCAAAATTCAGACATTTGTCAACTGACTCATATTTATGACAGTTGCAGTGTCCCCCGGTCAGGTGGTCACCTTTTGCAATCTTCTGACAAGCAAGGTCAATGGGGAAGCCAGATTCACTTAACAACTGTGACAAGAAAGGTCGTAAAATGGAGCAAATGTCTCCCTTAGCAGCAGACATTTTGGTCTCAGTTATGGTTGTAAGTCAAGGACTACCTATATCTTGCCAATCTTTTGGAATTCCAACTTGAATTTCTAGATGCTCTGGCAAACAAGTCCAATCATATGATGTGCATATTTGAGAAGGCATTGAACATCATATATAGCCATGAAGCTAATAGAGCCCCCGAATAATTGTAAACAGGAATGTGATTTGTGTTTTCGTTGAAGGGGTATTTTTCATTCAGAAAGATTGTGCCCTGCAATTGAATGCCTAGTGCACTGGGAAGTTATTAAGCAGAGGCAGTTGCCAAACATACTTCATTTCATCCCACAACATGCCATGCCCATTTATGATGGTCAAACAAATGGCAAC
This sequence comes from Laticauda laticaudata, assembly GCA_004320025.1. Taxonomy (NCBI): domain Eukaryota; kingdom Metazoa; phylum Chordata; class Lepidosauria; order Squamata; family Elapidae; genus Laticauda; species Laticauda laticaudata. The sequence continues at coordinate 28,026 of BHFT01027336.1, forward strand.
TATGATCTCAACAAATAAATGCTCTGTCTTATATATGGCAAAAAAAAAATCAGAAAATAAAATACAGGCTGAATAGTCAAGACCTTGTTGATGATCCAAACTTTGTCAAGGATCTTGTCCAAGGATCTTGGAGTGCTCATCTCTAACGATCTAAGTGCTAGAGCCCACTGTAACTAACATAGCCAAAAAGGCATGAAGAGTTGTTAACCTAATCCTGCATAGCTTTTTCTCTGGTAATATCACACTACTAACTAGAGCATACAAAACATTTGCTAGACCTATACTTGAATACAACTCATCAGTGTGGAACCCACATTAGTATCTGATATTAACACAGTTGAGAAAGTCCAGAAATATTTTCACAAGAAGAGTTCTCCACTCCTCCATTCGTTGCAGAATACCTTATGCCACCAGACTCGAAATTCTAGACTAGAAAAACTAGAACTACGTCACCTTCGGTCTGATCTAAGTATAGTACATAAAATTATATATAAAAATTACATATATTGCAATGTCCTACCTGTCAATGAATACCTTCAGCTTCAATTCAAAACAATACAAGAGCACACAATAGATATAAACTCAAGGTTAACTGCACTAAACTTGATGCAGGAAACACGACTTCAGTAACAGAATGGTCAATGTCTTGAATCTCTACCCGACTGTGGTTTCTTCCCCAAACCCCAAAAATTCTAACCTTAGACTGTCTTACTGTTGACTTCACCCTTTTCTAAGAGATCTGTAGGGGTGTGCATAAGCGCACCAACGTGCCTACTGTCCCTGTCCTATTGTTTCTTTTATTTTTTTATTTTTCTTATATGTATCCATTTCATGTATTCATAACTATGTTAGCTTATGTTTATAAACTATGTTTATACTTATACATATTATGTTATAATTGCTTGACAAATAAAGAAAATAAAAAAATAAAATAAAAATAAAATTTAGCAATGTGCCCTGAAATTTGTTTCAAGACCAAGATGCAGCATCAGATGCAGCGTCAGAATCAGAATAGAGCTGGAAGGGACCTTGAAGTCTTCTAGTCCAGCCCCCTGGTCAAGTAGGAGATCCTATACCATTTCAGATAAGTGATTTCCAGTGTCTTCTTAAAAAGCTCCATTGATGAAGCACCCACAACTTCTGAAGGCAAAGCTGTTCCACTGGCTAATTGTCCTCACTGTTAGGAAGTTTCCACAGTGATTTGCTTGTATGATTAGAAAACCAGTAGACCAAGGATGTCAAGCTCAAGGCCCACAGTGTGCTTAGATCTTCCCATGGGGCCAATCTGGAAAAACGAAGGATTGGCCCATGTGGCCCTCCCAAGCTCCATTTTCACTGGCAGAGGGTTGCAGAAGGTTGTCAGAGCCTGGGAGCCCGTTTTCGTTGGTACAGCCAATGAAATTCAGGCCACCACAGCACCCGCAAAATGAGTGATGTTGAGCTGGCCAAACCCACCTGGCTACACCCATCCCGGGCCCCAAGATCAAACACCAAGTTTGATGCGGCCCTCAATGAAATCAAGTTTAACATTCCTGAAGTAGACAATTCTATGAGCATATCTCCAAATTTGCAAACACAGCAGCAACATCAGTGGTGGATTCAAATTTTTACTACCAGTTCTGTGGGTGTGGCTTATTTGGTGGGCATGGCTTGTGGTCATGTGACTGGGTGGGTGTGGCTTAGTGGCCATGTGACTGGGTGGGCATTGCTTGGTGGTCATGTGACTGGGTGGGCATAGCCAATTCAATGTCACTCACATCAAGGGGTGCCTCACCTGGCCCCCTCCCTTCCCAGCCATTCCTTGTCACCCAGCCTCAACTTATCTATAAGTTCTGTGAAAATGTTGTTCACCTTTTTTGACTTTATTATCTGCATACTATAGATGTACTTTCATGGACCACTGAAAGGAAGAAATGGCTCACATGCTTTACTCAAGAGTGTGATAGGCAACAGGCTTTTAAGGGACTGCCAAAAAGAAGGGAGGGCTATATCTTTTCAAAGCACCAGAAGGTAAATAAGAAGCAATGGATGGAAACTGAACAGAGAGAAGCAACCTAAAACTAAGGAGAAACTGCCAACAGTGAGAACAATTAACCAGTGGAACTGCCTGTCCCAAAGTTCTGGTGCTCCAACACTGGAAGTTTTTAAGAAAGTCTGGACAGCCATTTTCTTGAAATGTATTAGGTTCACCCCAAGCTCCCTTCTGCGTATTATTCTGACACCTTTCCGTATTTCTACTCAGAGTTTTACATCCTCAGTTTCTTGCCTGAGCTGGGGGTTGGGCTAGAAGACATCCAAGGTTCTTTCAACTCTTGTTAAACACATGTGTTTTATGCTCTGGACTATTGACATGAATGCATGTGAACCCTGAAAAATATGGGTAGCCCTGGGCAAAAGAAAGGCAGAAAAATCCCTCTAGGTGTAGGGACAGTGAAAAATATTAAACACATGATAAATAATGGAACAATTAAAAATAATACCACAGAGTTTATCTCTTCTCTTCCTATTTTCTTCTTTCTTCTCTACCTTCCTTTTCTTTTCTTTCTTTTTTTCTTTCTTTCTTTCGTTCTCATACAGACACACACACACACAACACACAAAAGAGAGAGAGCACTTAACAGACAAGCATTTGGGAAGCAGCTCCTTTAAATATTCTCCAAGGCTTGAGTGGATTTCCCCACCCCCTCTGTCAGACCTCACTCCTTCTCACTCCAGCACTTTAACTCACAAGGGGAAAGAAATACTTGCAGCATCCATGGAGAGTCTTTGGAGAAGTTTTTTAAAAGACCTGCTTCCAAAATGCATTTCTGTAAGTGCTCCAAGGCTCGATTCACCCCCACCCCCTCTGTCAGACTGCACTCTTTCTCACTCCTGACATTTTAACTCACATGGGGAAGTGATATTTGCAGCATCCATGCCTTTCTTCCTCCTCCCCCAGGGAGAAAGAGGACATGGGGAATGGAAAGCTAGGAGAACGATTGCAAGGGAGCAACTGGGCAACCAGGTTGGGGGCGTGGCCAGACAGGGATTGCCACTGATTCGGTGACCCATGCCAAATAACCGCTACTGGTTTGCCCAAATAGGTGCAAACCAGTCGAATAGCACCTCTGAGCAACACAGATGCCACACTGTTAAGGAGAGAAATGTACTATCAATGAATGAATGCTTAAATATGATTTGTATATCTTGGGCCAAACCCTTCTATGATCTTGACGTAGCTTGCTGACGAGCCCTGTACAAACACAGATGTAGCTGCACCAGGTCTGACAAACTGCTTTCATTCAAAGCATCTTGCTGCTAACATACACCCCAAACAGGTATAAACTGGCACGTGATTTGTGTTCTGGGCCAAGGGAGAAGCAATTATGTTGGATAAAGAAAACATGTGGATCGAGGAATTAGACTAAATGATCTGAATGCTGACATAGGATGTCAAAGGGGAAGACACAGCCCCCCCCTTGATCAAATGTGAAATCTTAAGGAGATGAAGTGGAAATAATAATAAAAGCAGAGAAAACGTTTAGTAAAGAAGTAATATGGAATCCTTGTATATTAAGGAATCAAAGTTTTTTATTGTTATGTTATTACTACACAAAAGTGTTCAGCATTGTGCTATAATGCAAGAAATGGCACAAATCATTCTTATATTTTTCTTACTTATTTACCATGCATTTGGGTATACTTTTCAATATTGCATTTGTGTTTTTCTTTTTGCTACATGAGCCACTTTTCTTTCCAACATCTTAGTATTTCCAGGAGGGGAATGACTTGTCATAGTTAATCAGATGTTTCAATATATGGAAATATTTTCAGAAAGCAGTGTGTCTCAGAAATATATCTTTTGGGAATTGCATTACTTATTCAAATTTGCTTCATTTAATCCATCTACTTTTCTTTTAAACAACAACAGCATTGTTTTCTTGCTTCCAAGCTTGACATTCAATCCATTGCTCTTTTATGGGGAAAAAATTGAAGTCTCTGGTTTATAAGACCTGACCAGACAGTAACTGTTAGAAAATATGAAAGCTAGATCAGGGGACCCTGGAGCTATGGTTTCTTCAAGAGATGGTTGATGAATTTACTGAATTCATCTTTCAAAGTAAAATCACTTGATTTCCACTTCCTATGCTAATGCAGTACAATTCGGTACAATTCTATACAGTACTGAAAAATATTTTACAAATGTACACTATTAAATAATGCACAAATGATTAATATAATTATTTAAAAGTAGTTTTAAAAAGGTAATAGCTGTTCTAACTTGTAAGAAAGCAGAATTCTTCTGTACATATGGAAAATGGACCCATAAATACTATTTGGTACTACAACATATGATATACTGTCTTTCCAAAGGACCAAGATGGAGAAATGAAGATACAGTAGCTCTTCACCATGTCATAATTTCTAAGGTATTTACAGCCCATTTTAATAGGAGCAATGAGCTAAGTGGGCCAATCATTAAAATGTATATTCTATTTATTTTCAAGAAATTTTACATTAAAAAAAAGAAAATCCAGATATGAGTATGGAAACAGGATTGAGCAGACTTACAGGTAAGGCAACTACTTTGACGTACTATTAATACCACCTTATCTGGAAGTATTCTAAAGATAATAGAGATAACCTTAATCACCAATGTAAGTATTTTACAGTATATATATATTTCTGATTTGCAACTCGTGACTCAACCCATAGCTTAGTTCTACTCATGTATTACTATCATCCACTGAATTCATTTCAGTACTTAGGACAGGTGAAGAAGATGAAAAAATACATTAAGCTTAATTTGCAGTGCAATAATGATCACAACTCCCATTCCTATTACAGCTTACATATATTTTCTTAACTATGTGAATTACAACTCCTGACTGCAAGCATCATCTATAATGTTAGTGAACATTAAGGGTAGAAACTATAGGCATATGTTATTTTTTAAGATAATTTAATGAGGTTTATATTTATGTACATATTTGATATGTATTCTGTTCTATTCTATTCTATTCTATTCTTTTTTATTCTATTGAGGCACTACTCAGGCTTGCAACATTTTAGAGAGCCAAAGGAGACCATTAGTAATAAAGCAAAATTATTAGAAGTTGACGAGTGAAGGAAGAGAGTGAGAGGCTTAAAAAAATGCCAAAAATGCAGTTTTTCAGCATTTTTAAGTAGTGCTTTTTGGGAAGGATGAGGGAGGGATGATTCTAAGTGACAGAAAGAAGTGGCTTGTTTCCATAAACTTTATGCTCTTATTCTACTTTCCAGCTCCTCAAGGTTGGCTTGAAATCATTATGAAAGTCTTCTGAGACCAATTCTCATTCTTAAAATAATAAAATAAAATTGAATCAATTTTTGGTGAAATAATCTTAGAATGCTAGGAGGTCTATGGGACCATCAATAATTTGCTGAATCTTGACATCAACTGGTATCAGTTGATTAAATTAAGAGACATTAAGAGAAACAGAGAAAACTATTACTTTCAAACAGATCAATTTAATATCTGATAAATATTAATACCACAACACTGGAGTATGTGATGGGATGAACTAACAACTGGATACAGAAATTATTTTGTTTGGACCACTTTTTTGGGAAAAGAAGCTATTTTTTTACCACATGTGCAGGTAGACAGTAACAGCAGATTTTAAAAAAAAAACCTCTGGGGCACATAATAAATTATGGAAGTTATAAATGTATATACTATTACTGATGTTCTGAGAGATCAGTAGAAGAGATAAGACAGCATGCCTTTCTTCCTTTTTTCCTATTTCACAGCAGATCAGATTATCTTTATACATTTAAAAGCAATATAATCATAAGAATCTTGGAGAGCAACAATTTCACTAGGACATGCTCTGATCACATCACTCCCTCTTGTATAACTTCCATTATGGACTGTTTTTCTTAATGCAGAATTGGAGTGGCTGATGTTGGAAATGTATCTTCTGGGAATCATATTCCTTATATGAATCTGTTCCTTTTAATTCTCTGCAGGGATGTTTCAGACAGTCTTGGAGTTCCTCATCATGTGTGAAGAAATATGTGAGGCAATGGGGAAAACAAACAGAAGTACATTTTCAAATCTTGAAAAATAATATTATAACAATGGGAAATTTTTAAAGTAATGAAGCTAATTAAAAATATGGATTCAAGATCAGTCTTAGTGAAGAAAAAGTAAAGTTAATAGTCAGAAACATAAACTTTTCATAATTCTCAAAGTGGAAACAGAAAAATTGAAATGTGTCTTCAGGGGAAAGGAATGCATGTATTTTTGAAATACTTTAACAAATTTTCTTTCATTTTCTTAAACAAAACTTCTCTCATAAATCTTACAAACGTGACTTCTTCACGTATAGACATTTAAAAAAAATTAGCCTGTTTTAGAAACTCATTATTTTAAAATAACTTTCATGATAGAAGCCAAGCTCCAACATTTGTGAATTTAAATTTTACAACTTTCTAAAATTCTCAGATCCGAATGAAAGTTTTTATACAAAAAATTTATTAAATATTTTAATATATAGTATGTATGGTTTTAAATAACCCAATGAGCTGATGCTAAAGTACAGATACAACCAAAATAGAATTTGATGTATATATCAATTTGTTTATGATTAGCTTTAAAAAAAACATTTGAATATTTACAAACTTATTCAGGCTCAAGTTACTTTGCTAGTAACTTGCAAAGGAAATAGGTTTTAAAAACCACTTAAATCTCCAATGCTTCTCAGTTAGTCTTTTTTAATACAATGCTTTCCCGATAAATTGGATTACAATCTCATAATCTCCAAATGACATATTTAAGTTAGCTGAAAAATGATTAGCTGCATGTGAAGACCATGGTCTTAACTTTATGGATTTATTGCTAAACTATATAACACAGGTGTCAAACTTGCGGTGTCGCATTGCCATCACGTGACATTTTCCCCATTCATGGACCTGGGGTGGGTGTGGCCTGCACATGATGCATCCAGCCCATGGGCCACCAGTTTAACACCTCTGCTATATAAGGATGCTCTGTAAGATCTTATGTCACATAGTTGCCAGGAGAAAATCGTATACAATTCGGTATGGCATCCTTCTGAGTAAACAAGGAATTGATTGACTTTTAATTGTTTTAAAAAGTTGTGGAGAGTAGGTTCACCTCAATTCCCACACAGATGAGCTGAGAGGGATGGAAGGTTGTTCAAGAACCTTCACTGAAGATGGAGGTGGATAAAGATGGAAAGGAAAATTGTGTTAGTGCTCAGTTACAGGCATGAAAAATCTTGTCTAACATAGTAGAAGAGCAGAATGAGGATAAAATAAACAAGCAATTGGCCTTGACACTATGAGTGCTAGAACATATGAGATACAAATTATATATCAGAACCATACCCATTTGCTCAGAAACTATCAACAGTCTATTATTATTGAAGCACAATAAAGAGAATTTTCATTATGTTTTCATTCTTATGTCCAGTGGTGTTTTCCTTGAAGAAATAAAATGGTGCTCTTTCAAAACTCTGAACAGAATGGATTGTGAAGGTATCTGGTTGTGAAAGAGCAGTGTTCTCCTAAACATGGGTTTAGCACTCTTTCCAAATGCCACAATACAGAGCTACTCTGCAGGCTTGCAAATAGTGCTAAAGCCATGCTCCCTTGAGAGTGAAAATGGAAGAGTAAAAGGTAGCATCTTTCAAAAATTTTCCCTTGCACAAACTTGCTGAACAGATTTGCAGAGTTTAGTTCAGTTCAGTTTAGTTTAATTTACTTTAGTTTTTAAAACTGCTGAGTTACCACCAATAATGATCCTGTTGCATATTGGTTTTAAAGCTGAGATAAGTTTTATTTAATTTTTTGGGTATTCTTCTAATCTAGGCTGTTTTTTTTTCCCAGTAAAAGTCATTCGGTGGGAATTATGCAAAAAGTTTGCTTCTCTGGTTGCATCTGCCCCTAGATTATTGACACACAATTGGCAGTTCATTCTTATTCACAGTAGTTTCACACATTCTTATGATTATGATTTGATTCTATCTAACCTCTTTACCATTCTTGATATTAAACAAATCCAAATCACACTTACTTTTTGCATATTTCCCTCACATATTTGCTTTATGAATATTTTCCTCCTGTACTGATTTTTGCATCATTGCTCCCTAATAAAAAAATTAAAATATAGCTTTCCTTAATGTACAAATTTTTATATGCAGTTTTGAGTTGAGAAGAATTTAAAGTTAGCAGTGAAAAGATTCAATGTATCTATTAAACTACTGAACACTACCAGTATTCAATAGTTTACAATGAACATTTAAATCTTAGTGTGGGAGCTCCAATTTTTTTAACAGTTATCATATTCATTATATTGTGATATATCTTGGTTTTTACTGTTTGATTGTGTCCTGTTTTATAAGTGAAATTAATATTATAATCAGTATTATAAGACAAAAGGCAGATTTAAAATATTTTAATAAATCAATAGCTATATATTTTAACTTCATAACATATTATTGCCCAAGTAGCTAATAAGAGATGGATTACATCTACCACATCTACCACATTTATATAACCACAAAAATATGAGTTGATGAGAGAGAGCTGTTCCAATTTGCTAGCCTGGAAATAATTTGTTTGAACAAACTCATGAATATTCATGGTTGGTCTCTTGGCTAGCTAATTCCTGCCACATCAGTTAGTGGCATGGTGCCTTTTGACAAGCTGGTCAGTATCTTATAAGGGAAAAAGAGCCAATAATAATGGCTTTATTTTGGCATCTTCTTTCACATTACATGCACATGTTTTTATGTGGGAAGCCAGCAAAAGAGTCATAGGCCACATGTATGAAGAGTGGAAAACAGCAAAGGTAGTCTATGAATGAAAGAAAAATATTAAATTAGCATGAATTCTATCAAGCAAATGTTATTTAGCTAAAGAAACAGGTTATCCAATCCAATCAACAAGTAGGTCTGAGTACTTAGGTGTATATTGTTGAGGTAATTCCCCATTAGGAGAATGAGTGCACACATGGAGACGCAGTGAGAGTGTTATTGAATAACACACAACCAGCACACAGATATAATGAACAGTAAAATGTAAATGATTAAGCAAAGTCCAACAAACAGTCCAAGTCATACACGGTTAAAGCAGTCAGTTTTCAATCCAGAGATAATTCCAAATAACAAAGTCCAGTATCATAAACAGTTCAGTAAACAGTCTCACAGCAATCCAAGAAAAATGATGATCAGCAACAGTCAATAAGGAAAAATGCAGGAACCAAAAATAGCAAATGTTATTTAGCTAAAGAAACAGGTTATCCAATCCCATTGAATGATGATCAGCAACAGTCAATAGGGAAAATACAGGAACCAAAAACAATGAGCATTAGAACATCAAGCAACTAGCAACTAACAACAACAGAACAGAACTAACAACCCAGGTTTCTGGCTCCATCTTTTGGCCGTTTGAGGAACCACATCCAATTACAATTTTATAATTCCCTTAAAGAGACAGTATTAAATGTCTATCCTGGTTTATATATTTCCAACCCAACTGTTCGGTGACTATCAACTCCTAACATATATATTACCCCAAGCATGGCCCAAAACTCCAGCAACTGTTATCCAGACAGATTCCAAATTTAAATAGTCTTTTGGTTGATTCAGAACTTATTTTTTCTGACAGAGAAGGTATTTCCAGGGTATAGGTATAAAAAAATACAGCAATAATAAATTGAACATGCCATAGCTCTTTTAAGTAAACTCTCCATCAACCTACAGATCTTAACTGTCTGAAATAGAGCCCAAACAGTCACAGGAATTATACCACAGAACTGTTTGGAATTACACTACACATATACATGAGTTGTTTCAGTGAATTCCACTGAATTTTAGTGTTTAAACCATCTGCAAATATCAAAGCAGCAGGTCTCTGAATTAGGATCATATTTATGAAAATACAATACAATGTAGAATAAAACACCTAAAATAAGATATTAAGCCATATAAATAATAAAATGGCCAAGGCAAGGCAGCTGAATTTCCCAAAGCCACAAGAATTACAGTAACAGTGATTGTGATAGAAGAAGTGGTCATTCGAACCCTAGCTTGCAATTATGAAGGCCTGTGAAAGTAAAAAGGTCTTTAGCACTTCTCCCAGAGCTGTTTAAGGTTTTATAGGTTAATAACAGCAGTTTGAACTAGGCCCAGAATTGTACTGGCAGCCAATGCAGATGGCATCATATGATTGCATCGGCCATACCAGATCTGGCTTCTCTGTTTCAAGCTAATTGAAGTTTCTAAATAAATTTCAAAAGCAGGCCCATTTGCAATGTGTGCAATACTGTAATACAGCTGAGAAGTTATCAGAGCATGAGTAACGGTGGCAAGGCTATTTGGCCAAGGTAAAATTACAGGTGATAAATCAGCCTAAAATAATAAAAGCCTGAGGCCATTTGAATCTTTAGCAATAGAGATAGATTCAGAAGTAACCCCCATACTTTGCAGGGGAACCTTTAGAAGGGGTTGTCATCCCTTCAGACACAGTGGATGCCACTTAACTGAGTTGTTGAACCATCCACAAACAGTAATTTCTGTCTTGTCAGGATGAGAAGCAGCTTATTAGCCCCATCCAATCCATTAGCCTGCTCCAGCATGAGTTCAAAATATTAACTGCTAAACCTGCATTAGAGAGAGAGGAAGAGAAGAAAAAGAGATAGCTAAATGTCAAATTCTCCCAATGGTTTCAAGTAGATCTTAAAAGAAAGAGGTGACAATATACTCTGAAAAATCCTTTAGCTTATCTGCTATGGAGGAGACATAATTTCCAAACTGGCTGGGGAATTCTGGGCATTGAAGTCCAACTTTTAAAAATTGCTGAGGTTGAGAAACTCTGTTCTTAACTAAGACTTTTATTTCCTGGGATGTTGTTCCTGCTTTTATAAAGAGGAAGAAAAAGGGTCTCTGTAACTACAGGATAATCAGCTTGATGTTTATACTGAGCTAAATTCTGAAAGAGTTTAAGCAATTGGGCTCTGAGCATTCAGAAAAGAATTCATTGCTTAGTAGCAGCCAGCATCAGTTTATAAAGCATAAATCATGCCAACCCAACCGAATGTTCTTGTAATTTCTGAACTCAGTCTTTCAAAATGCATGGCTACTCCAGTTAGTCTTCTCTCTTTTCTCTCCCAGGCCAATCTCCTGTTCAGTCTCCTCATTCACTTGGTCATTTTTACAGGTTGGGAACAAAAATGGAATTGGACAGATCTCTTGTCCAAAATTCAAAAGTTGAGTCTCAGTCCTATAAAGAGAATGTTTGAGAAGCAATATGGGTTTTGTAGACTTGTTTCTTTTTTATAAAGTTGAGAAATTTGTTTCTATGAAAAAAAAATCAAGAATTTGGCTCCTTTGAAATACCATAGCTGTTAATATTGATATTCATTCCTTATTTGTGAACACTTAAATGTAAAGTGAGAGCCAATCTAAAGACATCAGGTTAGAAACTGGGAGACTGTGAGTTTTAGATCCATTTTAGACACAAAGCCAGCTGGGTGGCCATCCAAGAAGAAGGCAATGAAAAACCATTTCAGAAAAACCATGCCAAGAAAATTGCAGGGGCTTGTCCAGGCTCTGATTGGATGAAAAAAAACAAATGTAAGATAATAGAAATATAGAAGAATCTAGGGAGAGCTTTATTTTAACAGCAAAGATTCCTTTATTTCTAAGTTCCTATATTCAGATTTTCAAAGAATGACTTTTACCATTTCACTGGATTACATTCTCTTCTCATAGTCTCTTCTTTGAAAATAAAATATAGAGCTTATTTTAAGTAGATATGCCATATCTTGTCTATTAGGAGTACTGTGCTTCCAAGCATAGCTTACACACACTGTTGTCATTTATTATTTCTTTCCGCTATGTTTATTTCTTTCCACTATATTTCATTAATCATACCTCAGACCCATGATAAATTTGTAATTAATTTGCAATTAATAACCACATGGATTGCTGAACTTTTGCAGTTTTACATTTGTATGATTTCTAGGGAACAAGCAATTCCTGATGAGCTTTTGCACTATTGTACACTTTATTTCTAGCTGGCTGAACAAACTCATTTTGGAATGGCAAACCTATTCTGATATAAAATTAAATTTGTTGAGGAAAAAAATTGAAATAATTTTTTTGAAAAAAATCTGTGAAACAGATTTCATAGCAAGATGTGAATTAGGGTTTTCATTAGAAGCACAAATGACTTGACTCAAATTATCCTACTTCGGACATATGCAAAGATGGAAAAGAGTGATCTCAGAAAAGTAAAAAGAAAGAGAAGACCAACAACAAGGTGAATGGACTTAAGTCACAATGGTTGGAATAGGTGAAGGGCCAGGTTAACGATAGCATATCATGAAGAAAACTTTAGGAGTTGAAAATAACTTGATGGCACATTATTCTTCTTTTGTCCAAATAACTTGCTGTTCCTTATTTATGTTTCATACAGTACCACTTTGGGATCAGCTGCAGATCTGATTGATTTCACATTATTATTTTGGGAAGTTGAGTTCAATTATTTTTCACTGCTCTGTGTATGTATTTAATTACAGCAAGTTAGACTCTTATTTGAATTGCTGTGGCAATGATGAAAAAAAATCTGTTTCTCAGATCCTGGGCTCAGAAATCTCTTCCTGTATGTTTCAAGCTTTCTTCCCCCCAATCCAGCCACTGTGGTAATATACAATCCTATCACATTTATTGGAAAAACAATCTTTGGAATAACTTTCCCTCGTAATAGCCCTCATTAAAAAAAATAATCTATCCAACTAACGCACACAAATCTATGTATTGAAATGAGAAATTACTAAGAATTTATCTTATTTCCTTCTTGTTTCTTGTTCCCCAGCCTTTTTGTGTGAGAATGAACATGAGGGGATTTTTATTTCACATTTTGTGTTAGCTCAGGTGATAGGACATTAAATATGTATCCTTAAATCCTTCTACTGGTAGAAAAGAGGCTAGGCTTGATTAGTCTGTAATATTCCCTGCATTTCCAGATCAGCAAACATGAAGACAATTACCAATTAATTTCAAAATGTCTATTATTGCTAAATCATTTAAAAATGAGGTACGGGTAATAAAAGTCAAAGATATCTGCAACTTTTCATAAAATGGTAGATGCAACTGCAGATTGAAATTCCTTCCCTATCCACATGCCTTTGTACTGTATGCTTTTGCAAAGGGATGGGATCTGGTTCTGCAGTTGAGGCCACTATTTGGGCATCCCTGTTATGGATGGCTCTGGAAGAACACTTTAGCCTTTTTCTAAAAAAAATAAGTTTAGCCTTATTCTAAAGAATTTGGGATGATGAAAAAGAATTATCTGTCCTATTAAAATTCTTTTACTTAACAAACAGTATGAAGTTTAAAATGAACAACAGTAATGTTAAATAAAGATACATTTTTATTCAAAACAGTAGGCTTGTGTGGAGTATTTTCTCCCATAGCTGAAAAAGATATTAAAGATTTACTGAATAAGGAAACTTGGAAAATATTATTAGCATCTATATCTATTTTAGGCTCATTCATCTATGAATGTTCATTTGTTACTGCCTATAGTATTAAGTGTCCAGAATGTGTAAACCTATTACAAATTAATAACCATCTGATATTAATTTAAAGGCAATTCTTTTCAAAAAGATGACAGTTTAGTTGAGTTCCATAAAGTATTGAATTATAAGAGATGAGTTTCAAGTCCTGTTGTTCCATGACTGAAATATATTGATTATATTTCATTCATGAGAAAGATTAAGCACCATGAAGCCAACATTGGTTTTATTTCTAAAACTTGTCTGATATTTTTTTAACAAATATCTTGTTATTGTATTATACTGTATATAGGTGTTTCTTTTTAATACTATAATGCAAACTGAATAATACAGTCTTTTAAAAAAATTACAGTTACAAATAACCTTGCATGATAAAAATGACATAGGAAAACAATTAAGGTATTTATTACATTCCTGAAACACTTTGCCCCTCTGTCGGAGAATGTGACTTCTCTCGATTTGGATTAGGGCAAGGGTGTCAAAGTCACGTTATCACGGTGGCATCATGTGACCTATCGGGGCTTTTTTCCTTTGGTAAACTGGGCATGGGTGTGACCAGCATATGACACATCTCACCTTTGGTCCAGGAGTTTGACAGCCCTGGGTTAGTGTTCTTTATTCTTCTCAAAGCCTAATATTTGAGTAACTTCCATTTTCTCTATTTTTCTCTTTTGATCTCATCGTACATTTTCCAAAAAACTTTAAGTTGCATTCTTAAACATGCTGATCTGATGTGAGAGGTGAAGAAATGAGAGGGTACAACAGACAAATGGGAAATGTGGTACTGAAGCCATCAATTGTACATTTTTTAAATGATGAAATGATCCACTCTTTGTTTGCAACCCACAGTCATAGGCATGTGTATATAATTCCTTGAGCACAAGCAATATTGAAAGAAACAGACAAACTAATCCAGATGAATATTTGTACCTAATTAGTTCAATCATCTGCTGACAAGAGCAATGAATGATACATACAAATTCCAGGAAAATAATGTATTCTTTTAAAGTCAGTGATATATTTCTGGTGATATTCTTCTGGAATACTTTTCACTATTGTTTCATGTCACAATTATGATTATTTTTCTTCTGGGTATGCAAAACTCAATTCCCTCCTGAAATCTCTGGCAGATATGATGCCAAGCAGATGTTTTTCACCACTGGGAAATGATGACCCAGAGTAAAACTGCAGAAAATGGGGAACATGTGTGAAATGTTCAGATTGTGATCACCTGTCAGAAGGAGGTAGTTACTAAATAATGAAGGAGGTTTGCTTTACTATACCAGAAAAAGCTACAATTAAGCTCTCAGACAGACTACACTGCTTGCTTTTGATCTTATTATCTCATTGGCTTCATTCCTTTCCTCCCTTCCAAACAAGATAATTAGAAGCAAATAAGATATATAGAACTAGGAAGTGAAGGAGCCATGACATGTGCTGAACATGCTGTCAGCCATATGGCATTCTATAGATATTGTTACAGATGAAAATTGGACCACACGCTGTGCTGTACATTAATCTTGGAACAATATACAGTAATTCACATTCATAAACTCAGATGATTCACTATTGGCTAATAAATGTATTTTTGAAGTTCTACCCACAGCATTTTATTTTAAATGACAGTGCTTTCTATTAATGGGAGGGTATTGTCAGCTTTTTGACCCTGGTCAAGAAGGATGTCTTTTTGTTCAAATGGCAGCCAACATTTCCGTGAAGTGATGCATGTAAAAAAGCAAGCAAATGCAATTCACCTCACATGCATCTGTCACTCATGTTGACATCTACATGTTGAGAGCATTTTCTCCAAGTTTTTTCCATTTGACCCATGAGTTAAAGATCAGGAAGGTTACCTTTCCCAACCCATCCATATGTCAATCATCTCCACCTAAAAATGAAAATCACAAACAAGCTGCCATTACTCTTTACAGTCTCCTGTCTGCTCCATCTTTTTCATCCTAGTCTTTTAGCTTCTCATTATAGACTCATCATGCCGTTTCCTGCTGCCTTTTTCTGGAGGAGCACAAACTGAATTCTTTCGTCACCTTAATCTGACATGTTACCTGTGGAATTTTGTAAAAATAAAACACTTCATGGTATTTGAGTACTTCCTTTCATAAGTTAGTAACATGAATTTTATTTAGAATTTATTTCGTAGTGATTTTCTGTGAGATCCAGAAGTGACCTTTTCTGTTGATATTGATTGATACAAACCTAGATAGTAACCTATTCATCTTTTTCAAAGCTTCCATTTCATTTGCAAACATTTCTGAGAAAAAAACTTTTATATATTGAGGAGGTTGAGTGGGAGGTAATATCTGTTTTTTTTACTGCTTTTTAAGTCAATTCAGCACAATTTGTTTTCCTCCAGCCTGTAAAGTATGAAAATATGCTGACATCATTTACTCTGTCCTGGCAACCTAGCTCTACCTTGGTAATCAGACCAACACGTGATGTCATCCTATGGCTTTAAAGTGGGACAAAATCAGGGGTGTCAAACTCACGTCGCGGCAGTGTCACTGATTTTCAATCCATTTATCAGGATTTTCCTCCCCCCTTTGCTAAATCGGGCATGGACGTGGCCAGTGCATGACACATCCAGCCCAAGGGCCAGGAGTTTGACAGCCCTGGACTAAATTAAAGAAATAGCTAGAAAATAGCCAGCAACAATCCCTGTCATAATCACTGGGAGGGCATGAGTCTTGGGCTTAGCCAGGGGTGGGATTTTACCAGTTCGCACCTATTCACTAGAACTGGTTGTTAACATTCTAAGCAGTTCGGAGAACGGGTTGTTCAACGAAATTACTGGCCTAATCCTGTAAGGAAGGCAGGAAGGAAACATTCTGGTGTTGTTTACAGAAACTGCCTCTCTGTTAACCCTTATTACATTCTGTCTTCCTGTCTTCCTACTTCCTGTCTCAGGAACTTCTCTGGAGTTTTTTTCCCCTCCTTTGCTGGTACTTTGTGTGGAGTGACCATTCAAAGTTCCAATAGCACTGAAAAAGGTGACTTATAACCATTTTTCACACTTATGACTGTTGCAGCATCCCCACAGTCTTGGCTGCATCCCCATAGTCTTGAGAGGCCAGGAGAGGAGATGCGTGCCTCGATGTGAGTGATATTGAGCTGGCCACGCCCAGCCAATAACATGACCACCAAGCCATGTCCACCCAGTCACATGACCACCAAGCCATGATTACCAACTAAGCCACACCCACAGAACCAATTAAAAAATTTGAATCCCACCCCTGGGCTTAGCCATGTGTTTTCAAATAGTGTTCATGGAGACTTCTTCATAAAATAGGAGAGGCTTTTTCCTCCTGCTTTATTGGGAAGTCCCTTACCTCCTCCCAGGCCCAAATACTTACAGCATCTGATCCACAGAGGTAGAATGAAGAAAGTTCTTCTGCCTGGAAAACAGAAACTGCTTTATTGTGCTGCATCCATCCCCAGAGCTGAAGTGCTGCAGGGGAAGATGGCCTGTCTACTAAAGCAGGAGAAAAACATTATTCTGATTTATTTGGAAGACCCTACCCAAACCATGCCTATGTGCCAAGCTACAGGAGTGAAGTAACAGAAAGAGGAGGGAAGTTACTATAGAGGCAGCCTCTTTCACCTTCATCTCTGAGTTGAGGTATGTGGCAATTATCAGTGGCTAGTTCACTTCTACTTTTCTTCCCCTGCTTCTTACTGTCTCTCTGAAATCTGGCAGTGAAGAAGGGGATGAAAATTAGAAGGCTAGAAGCCATGTTTTCTTTTAATTGCTATCCTGAGAAGCAACACTTTGACTGGCAGGCAGCCTGAATGCCAGAACAGAACCAGATGAATGCAGCACAGGAGTTTCATCTGACGTGTGTTGAGAACTCCTCCCAGTTCGGCCAGATAACTTTGCACTTTAAAGGGGAGTTAGGAAATTCAGGAAGGATACAGTTGTTGAGGGCAATTAAGTGTGACAGCTACATGTAAACTAAATGAAACCATTGATTTCATATCTTACTAGCAGCCAGCTTAAATGAATCCAGTTGGATACTAAAAAAAAAATCAGGATTAAATTGATCATTGGTCTAATCCATCAGGACTGTATACACATAGATTTCTTGACTTGGTATATAGCAAGTCTACATTTAGATATCACCTTCATTTTACGCAAACAATTCCATCAGCTTCAGCACCACTGCTAGTTCCTTTTGCATCTGTATGTTCAGGTTCTCCTGTTTCCATCGTTAGTGATAATGAAACTTGTTTAGAAAGTTTAGAAATCATTAGATCACATAGTAAGACATAAAACACTAGGCTTGTCCAGATAAAGCCCCTGTCACACTGCACCAATGGATGGAAAGAGGATGTAAAACGGAGAAAAACACTTATTCGGTTGGGTTTAAAGCGCCAATGGCTTCGCATTTTGGTTACTCGACTGCATATGTGTTGCTTCCTCTTTATCCGTCCAGCAAACGTCTATTGACGTTTCATCGCTCAGAGGGTTTTGAGCTGCTCAAAATTTTTTGCGTGGAAAATGTATCCAATGCGTCCGTTCTGCACCCGCTAGGCATCCGTTCTGCATCTGTTCTGCATCTGTACGTATCGCTATATCCACTACTCATCTGCTACGCATCCGCGCAACTCGATCCACTCCAGCAGTAAACGACGCAGGGAGGAAGCGGAACGGATGTGGAATGGATGCAAACAGATGTAGATGGATGCAGAACGGATGAAAAGCGGATTGCAGCTCGCAAAGAAAGCATTTAAAATGAAAAAACGTCCGCAGAGGGGACCTATCTCGGATATTAAGGATGTCTAGAGGATGCTAGAGGATGCAAAAGGACACATAGGGGAAAACCTATATTGCCTATAAAAGGGGGAGCAACTCACCAGGATCTCACTTTCAGACAGCAGCCCTGCTGTGCACACTCTCGCCTTCATCTGCCTCTTCCTCTTCCACAGCAATCCAGTCATGTCCACATGGATCGTAACAAATCCTTTGGCACCACCATCATTCTGCAACAGTGCGAACCATCTACAGCTCTCTGAACTCTTACTATGGGAAGAAAAGAGGCAGTCAAGAAGCGTCTGGGTCGAAGATGGATGGAGAAGAGCAGAGTACGGACTGTACAAAAAGCTGATGGTGAGCTCAGGAACAAAGACACTCGTGCATTCCAGAACTTCATGAGGATGCCTCAGCCATGTTTGACGAATTGTTGCAGCGGCTGACACCCAGTTGACCAAGCAGAGCACAACTTCCATCCCAGCCTGGACCGTGGACTGAAGGTGGCACTCACTCTGCACCACCTGGCCTCAGGACCACCTACAGAAGCATGCAGTATGGCTGGAGGTGCCACACAACACCATCAGCATTGTGGACAGAGAAGGGGTGCAATCCATCATCGAAGAATACATGGAGGAGCTCCTAACAGTGCCCCACCACTGAAGAAGGCTGGAAAAAGTTGCCAGAGCAGTGGTATCAAGAGGTGGAACTTTCCCCAAAACCTTGGAGCCATAGATGGGAAGCACATGGCCTGCAAAGCTCCACCCAAGTCAGGGTCCACTTATCACAACTACAAGGGCTTCTTCAGCATCGTCCTCTGCGCCTATGGCGATGCTGACTACAAGTTCAATGTACATCGATGCTTCAGGAAAGGGTCAGCTTCAGATTCCCAGGTATACAATCAGTCACCTCAAGGAGGGGCTGGAATGAACCTCATCATGGGCTTCTCAGATCCAGACCCCCTGCCAACGACACGCAAGATGTGCCCTACTTCATCGTGGGGGATTGATCCTTCTCCCTCAGACCCTACCTCATGAAGCCCTACATCTCAGATGCCTCACCCTGAGAAGAGGATCTTCAACTGCAGGCGTTCCAGGGCAAGGCGGGGGGGAGAACGCCTTTGGCATCCTGGCCAACAGGTTCCAGGTACTTCTCACCACCATGCAGCATCGCCACAGACTGAGGAGGATCGTGGAAGCTTGCTGCATCCTGCACAATTTTATGCACACCCGCTACCCAGTCTTGCAGAACAGGCTCGTGGACCTCCAACAAGGCAATGGGGACATGGAGCCTGGGAATGGAGCAAGGGCGAAACCTGATCGTACTGTGGATTGCAAGGCCCAACAGACCTTCACGTCAAGGGAGAAGCACGCCAACTCCTGAAACACTGGTGCAACTCCCAGCTAGAGCGGTGGAGTGCAAGACAGGATGATAGATGCTTAATGGATGCTTCTTCAGCCTGTCTCCACACGGATAGATTGTGCCATGTATGTTGGGTGGCCTACAATGAACAGGGCATTTAATAGATTGTGTTTATGTTGGACATGTGTGTATCAAAATGATTAATTGGTTATTGAATAATAACAGGGCCATAGGTGTGGCACCTGGGAGGGTGGACCATAACAGTCCCACTATGCTTGCACTTGGAGGTTTATCTATCCAACTCAGCTATTACCCATCCCAAAGGTATCCCTGCCCATCCCACTGCTATCCTTACCCATGCCCACAACATGCAAAGGCTTTAAACCAATTCTAAAGGTTTTCCACCAAGACTATATTAAAAAAAAAAGAGAAGTGTGTGAATCAAAAATAGACTTTATTAACAACAAGCTATTAAAAGAAAAATGACCAATCAAGTTGTCCAAATAAAGTCCACAGGAAGCCAGCCAGCCAGCTCTGCACTCCTCTTGGTCGCTCAGTCTCAGGGTAAGGTCCAGGTGCTGTGGAGATGGCTGGTGCTGGAGTGCTTGTCTGAAGCGCCATGGGGTGCAGCATACAGCAGAGTTAGCACCAGCAGAAGCACCACGCCAGAAGCATCAGCATCAGCTCCCCAGAAAGCAGAACAGCAGAAGCCCACCCAGAAGAGCAGCCCATGCTACACAAGCCCCAGCAGAAGCAGAGTGAGGGCCAGGGGCGGAGGTGCCTGTCCTTCTTGCCAGGCTGGCAGCAGATCGCTGAGGCTTCTGTTCTTCCCATGGTTTGAAGGTGCTGGCTGGCAGGGAGGCTGCAGACCCAAGGTTGGCAGGAAGGCCTGGCACCAAGGCTGGCAGGAAGGCAGGCAGGCAGGCAAGCACCAAGGCTGGCAGGAAGGCTGGCAGGAAGGCAGGCACCAAGGCTGGCAGGAACGCTGGCAGGAAGGCTGCAGGGCAGCAGACAGCAAGCTGGCAGGAGAGGCTGCAGCAAGGCTGGCAGGAAGGCTGGCAGCAGTAGGCACCAAGCTGGCAGGCAGGCAGGAACCAAGGCTGGCAGGCAGGCATCACCAAAGGCTGGCAGGAAGCCTGGCAGGCAGGCAGCAACCAAGCTGCAGGAACCTGCAGGAAGCCTGGCAGGAAGCCTGGCAGGAAGCCTGGCAAGCAGCAGGCAGCAATGCTGCAGGGAGGCTGGCAGGAAGGCTGGCAGAGCAGACAGCAAAGCCTGGCAGGGAGGCTGGCAGCCAAGCTGGCAGCAAGGCTTACAGCAAGGCTTGCAGGCAGGCATGCAGGCAGGGCAGGCAAGGCAGTCAATCCATCCAGCAGCAGGTCTTTCCTCTGAATGGTGACCTGCTTCCGAGCTGCTTCCCTTTATATCGCGGGCTTACGCAATGCATCCTCCCCGCATGCGCAATAAACACTCTGCATCCACTAGCTTCCGCTGTGCATCTGCTAGGCTTCCGCTGTGCATCCGCTTCATCCTCTGCATCCGCTCTGCATCCACTGTATCCGTTCCGCGTCTGCTTTGCTGCGGCCCCGGAAGCCTTCGGATGTGCCATCCGCTCCCATCCGCTTCCATCCGCTAGGCCTCCATTCCGCATCCGCTTCCATCTGCTCTGCGTCCTCCCCCCGCATCCGTTCCTTCTGTGTTTATCCGCTCTGGTTATTGCAAATTTTTGCCCCTTTGAGAGTGGATAACAACGGAGGAACATTTGTTCTCATCCTTTGTGTCTTTTTACTAAACGTTTTGCATCCGTTGGGCAGTGTGACAGGCCTTAACATCTTTGCAATAGAATATATTAGAAAGACATTAGGACACAAATATCATAAGATATCAGTGGTAGAAAATTGTAAGAGAATACAAATATTTGCAAATTTTAATGCTATAGGGCTGGAAGTAGCTAATTGCTTGGACTGTTGAGTCCAAACCTCTACTCAGTGTCGAAACCCATACTGAAATATTTTCAACAGATGGCTGTCTAGCCTTTACTTGAACAGATGCAGGGCAGCCCACCTCTCTAAATAATTGGTTCCACTGTCAAACTGCTCTTGCTGTTAAAAAGATTTATCTTACGCTCAATTGGAATCTGCTTTCTGTAACTTAAAACTATTATTCCATTTCATGTGCTCTGAATGATGGAGGACAAATCTTAACCTCCTTTGATATTTTGTAGTTCTTTGAAGAGGATTATCACATTCTTCCCCAATCTTCTCTTTTTAAGGTGAACATGCCCACCTTCTTTAATCTCTCTTCCTATTTCCCAGTCCCTTATGATTTTCATTGTCCTTCTCTGAAACTATTCCAGTGTTTCTGAATCCTTAAAGTTTGATGGCAGTACTGAACCCAGTATTCTAGTTGAGGTTTGACAAACACAGAATAATGGAAAACTAACACTGCACATAATTTTAGAAATGTAATTTCTGTAACTGTTGATGCAGCCTGAGTTGTATTTGCCTTTTAACATTCAAATCACACAGCCCATATATCATTGTAAGTTCCATCAGTAACCAAAGTTGTCCTTCTGTGATCCCAGGAAGGAACAAGGGAGGATATGTGGGTGCTATGAGGATGATGACTACTGCAAATAGGTGTCTGAGATTGTGGCCTAGTTGGCAAGTATCATAGGTGGGTATTGGGGACAATGGAAAGGCTAGTAAGGACTGCAAGTGGATGATGGGTAGCACAGGGGAAGGGTTGAGGGTAGATGCTGGTGACTGCAGGTGGCCCAGCTAGGGTATACAGGTGGGCCATTGGAGCCCCCAATTTATTTATTTAATTTATTTAATTTATATTACTGCCTATTGCTGCCAATTGGGCAGGAGCTGGTGCTCTGGGCAGGCTATGGGGTGTGAGCAGGTGGCTGGAAGTAAAGGATATGAGATTCTGGGACCTTATGCTCTGTAGGTTGGATAAAATGGTGCTTCAAGAGGCAGTACACATTCAATCAATGCCAGAATGTGAGATGACATTGGTGGTTGGAAATGCCTAGGATGGCACTGCAGAGCACTGTCAAGTTTTATGAGTGGGAAACTACCCCCCCCCCTAATGATGTACTCTGGATACTCTCTGTGAACAGAATAAACTGCCAAACAACTACTTTGTAATAACACTGTAGTCTCCTGGCTAATGTAACATCACCATACACTAAATAAATAAAAGATTGTGGAAACCCAGTAGGGAATGTTCCAAATGGTAATCACATGACAATGTCTCTGTGCAATGTTGTACTCATGAGGCAGGAGCATGAGCATCTGGATTACAATCACATGAACATGCAAATATTGTGACTTTATGGATGGTAATAAGTTCCCCTCATTCAATATCATTATAATTTTGAATGGTAGCTAATGAGTGGTTGTAAGTAAAATACTATCCATAATTCATTTGGTCCTGGTATTTTAATCTTGTATAGGAAAATAATTATTCACTGTTTGTACTTTACATGATACTTAGTTTAGATTCTTTTTGTCCTTTTAAAAAAATATCTGTAGGCAAGTTATATTTTAATTATGTTATATAGTTTAATTCCTCTTCATTTTCATGCATGATTAATATTGTACTGGCTTTGATTTTTCATTCATCCTATCCTGACAACAAGTAGTAAATGTAATTTGAAGAAAATGTACATCAAATTTGAAGCACTTGAGATATGAAGCACAATGACATAAGATTAACAATGCAAGAGCAATAAACTCTTTTAAAGCTCATTGATTTTTTTTGCCTAGAGCCAGACTGGTCCGAAGGTTAATTTGACCTAAAAGAGTTTGAAAATGTCTTGATTGAGACAAAATGAACCTGTGATGGGTCTATGTGTATATTTGTTAAAATAAGCAATGTGCCTTTATGTTAAAAAGAATTCTTGATGTTAAGATTTTTATAAACTAAGACACACTTTCACAGACACTAGCATTACTTTTCTTGATGGCATCAATAGAAGGTGTGGGGGTGTGAGTATGATTTGAAGACTCCTGAGTAAATATATTATAGTCATGAAAGAGTTTATGTTTCATCAGTTTATATTTTATGACAACTCTATCACAGTTATACATGAAATCTGGCAGAATTGTGATGTGTAATACAACTACTGTATATTACTGGGGCTTACATGTTCATACATTTAAAATATGGAGCCCCATATTTTAAATGTATGAACAAAAGAACTATTAAAATAATTAGAAACTATTTATTTTTAGGCAAACCAAGCCATCAACCTATTTGGCCATAATATTTTGAATTCAGCAAAGAATAAAGCATGTGAACTTTTCTACCAAAATCATAGATAGAGAATTAAATAGGAAACCAGATCCCAAATGTCAAATATGGAGGAAGACATCAAAGTGGACTAGTACTCTCTGATAAAGATCAAGAGAAAAAGCTAATTTTTATGGCATATGCTGACAAATGACTGAAGTAAAAATAACTTGATTTACTGCTATCCCTACACACTGTCTGAGCTTTAATGCTTCAGAGATCAAAGGTTTCACTCAGAGAGAAAATACCCAAAGAAACTGCAAAGTTACTTTTCCCTTTTCCAATTCATACTTCACTGCAAAGATATGCTAACTAAAAATTTATGTGAGTGTTTGAAAAGGTTACTATGACAATTTAGGAGAGAAAACAGTTTGATTTTTGTTGGATTACTGTTGTTTTCTTTAGAAAAATGGGGATAAAAGATTAGCATACATATTCAGACTGAAGAAAAGTATCATCCTTAACTTCCATCAACACACACATACACAGAGGAGGGGGGCAGGGATTGGATTTTCTCAACAGTGTATGGTCATCAATAGTGCTTTTCTTCAAAATGCCTCATGGACATGGTCTTCATTATGTGCAGATTAATCTGCTTGCTTTGTTGATTCTTGTCAACATCTGGCAAAAGAATGCCTTTCTTCCACTTTTTTTTTAAAGGAAACTGGGCATTTTTGTATGGCCTTTGTCAATGGAGCCCAGGAACTTAATGTACAACTACTCCTATTCCTACTCCTCTGGTGAAGAACCCATTTCAAACAAAATGAAATCTTATTTGTAAATAATTCATTGCATTCAAAGAGAGTTATAAGACTCAAGTGGGATAAAAGTGAAATGAATGAATGACTAAATAAATAAATAACATAGAAAATTAAATTCAGTGGAGAAAATATAAGTGATGCACAGTGCAAATCAATACATACATTGTCATAGAAGGCTGCTTTTATTGAGTTCAAGAAGGAGACTTCTACCCAACCACTAGCTTTACCCACTTAGATTTTCCAACACCAATTTTATGCTACATAGAAATGTATTTCCATTAGGCTGATGAGCATTTATTCCAGCTACCCAATGGGTGGACACAATAATTGCCAGTGTCCCCTTTCAATTTTTCCTTTCTCTTGTTTACTTTCCATATCAAGGAGGGAAAAAGGAAGGTGTCCTTGAATTGGAAAAAACTGAGGAATTGTGGCAAGGAATCAGAATTCCCTAACTACAGGAAGGATGAAAGAGTTCTAGGAATGAGAATGAGATGGGACTTCTTCCCACTAATTATTTTCACAGCATTTTTTCTGGAGCAGGATTGATTGATTCAGCTTTCCAAGACCTTTGCAAGTTGCCTAGGACTATGGAGAGGTTGATCTCAGGTCAAGGCTGCATTGCTTTAAAAAAAAATGAATTACAAATTCAGATGAAATGATAATTGAGAAAAAGTGTGTCCTCAGCTCTTTTTGATGTCTGACATGTTTTTGATACTGTTCATAAATACAGCCATATTTTAAATGTAGAGGAACTACACAATGTGGAGACATTCAATAATGAACTAAAATAAGTTTAAATGTATCTTAAAAGATGTTGAATTTAACCAATGTTTAAATGGATGCATCTGGATGCTGATATATTTTAATGTAAAAGAAGAGCTGACTGTTAATCTGCAAAATCTCTGATAAAATGTTTTATATGATTTGTCTTGCATTCAGTAATCTATTGTAATGTGACTCAACATGCATTTAAGCCAAAAATGGTACAATAATCTCAAATGATTGCATCACAAATCTATGAAAACAGAATATTGTTATTACATCTTACCAGATGTGGAGGTTAGAGTCTTACTGTCCAGTAATGAAGAAACATTGATGACTTTCAAATATATGTCTGCCCTAAGTATTGGGGATATTTATATTTATGTGTGTTTTGTTTGAAGCTACCTGAGATAAAATATTCCATGTGTCTTTTATATTTTGGTTTGCTTTAAGAAATAAATACTTTAGTAGAGAAGATCTTAGTAGAACAACTCAGAATGGTTTTTACGTGATCTTTTTAAATGATCTCTATCTCTCTCTCTTCCCCCCCCCCACTTCTCTCACACACACTCACAGATTAACATTTGCTTGAAAGTTTACCACAAATCTGGAAAACAGTGAATTCACAGATTTGTTCATCCTGACACAAGGTTGAATTATTTCACTAGTTCCACTTTATTTATGATCCTGATTTAAAATTGCTCCTTTCTTTCCCTCAGTAGATTCTTTTGCTTTATCAATTCTTCAATTATTATTTTTTATTTGCTTAAATAAAGCAAATTTGTGTTAATCTAGACAAGACATCATATTAATAACATGTCCTAAAGTTCTGGATAAATCAGGAAGATGTATGTGAGTCACAATGTCTTCCAAATTCAAATCCTCTTCATTTGCTGCCATCCTGTTTTGCTTTTTTTAATCCCTAAAGAAACAAGTGCTTGAAGTTTTTAATGGCTCTGTATACAAGTTTCAATGAGGCAGCGACACAATAATGACTACCTTTAAGCATAACTTACTATATTTTAGAATTTCTCTACTGAACCTTTAACTTATAACCATGTAAAGATGAATAGAGTAGAATAATTATAGTTAATGTTTACCTGTGGCTTCTGCTCTAGTAGACAATTTCCATAAACCTTTCACTCAACAATTGTCAAGTAGGTAAAAATAGCATAATATAGAAATTGTGGATTTCAATTTTTAAAACATCCTTAAAAAGAACTTGTGTTTTCAAAGCAGAAACACAGATAACTGACTTTTCTATTATGTACTAAATAAATGTTTGCAGCAGCTCCATCTACTGGGGAAATCTCTGGTTTTTTTTTCTGTATGTGTTTTTTATTATCTTTTGTTATCCTACAGATACATTGAATTTGTTTGTTATTATCTGCAGCAAAAGGAATCCTTGAATTTTTAAAAAATGTACAGTATAAACAGCTTTTCATAAGGAATACAGTCATATGACTCAAAAAAAAAGATTGATTATAAGAAAACACTTCTCTACAGAATTACCCAAAAAAGTACTTTTGCGTTAAAATTAAATATTAGGGGATCAAAAATTATTTCAGTTTTGTATCAGAAAAATAATCATGTAGGTTTAACTTTCTCCAAAATCAAACCAGAAGGTTGTTATTAGAAGAAACCCGGGTAAATAATAATATCATCGATATTGAGAAATTTACAGATTTTATTACAGTGTACTTGGAACACTTACTGTACATCCCCCAATGACACATTTAATATCACCAAACAACATCTGCCTATCCCAGGTCCCTGGGAAGGACTCAATAGAGCAGGGGTGTAAAACTCAAGGTCTGCAAGCTGGATTCGGTCTGTAGGGTGATTAGATCTGGCCCTCAGGGCTGCCCTGGAAACACTGAAGGACTGGCCCACAGTGCCTCTGTCAGTGAAAACGGAGCTTGGAAGGCCCACATGTTGTCCGCCTGAGCTCCATTTTTGCTGGGAGAGGGTTGCAGCAGGCCATCGCAGCTGAAAATGGAGCTCAGAAGCCTGTTTTCTCTGGCAAAGTGAAACCACAGGCATCCCTGACATGAGTGATGTCAAACTGGCCATGCTCACCCTGACCACCCCCCACCCCCCAAGATCAGACACAACCCTGATATGGCCCTCAATGAAATTGAGTTTGACACCTCTGCAATAGAGAGATAAAAATGCCAAATCTAGTCTAAACATCTGGCTGACTATGCAACAAACCACAATAATAAAATTTACAAGCCACTCCATCTTCAGCAACTTTGGGTGGTTCACAACAAAGGAATTGCAATAAATCCACAAACCATATTTAAAAAAATATTTATCTGGCAAGTCTTACATCCACTGCTATGCTAATTAGCAATGAAAATAAATATATGTAGCTCAGGGTTGGTATATTGTGATGTTGAAATTCTCCCAACATGATTTGGGGGTGGTAGGTATTTAATGATTATAGCAGTGAACATCATCAATACAGGAGCTTTTGGAGAAGTTAAGTTCCTTTGTTGTGAAGGGATTTTATAGCTAATCCTCGACTTACGACCACAATTGACCGGAGAATTGATGTTGCTATATGAGAAATTTGTTAAGTGAGTTTTGTCCCCTTTTATGACATTGTTTAAAATGACTAAAAATTAAGTGTTAGAAATAAAAGGAGGAAATATAAATCTGGTTTATTGGATGAAGATTAAAATAGATATGTTGATATCGCTGGTGTCTTTAATGGACTTTTGCTGATCAGGACTCAACATCGAAGTTTCAAGAATTTATTTATAAATAAGAGATGATATATGGGAGGAAGAGATCATTTGTTATAATTTAAGAGGAGGTGACAAGTTATTGAAATTGCGAATTCTTGTGATCAAAATTAAAAATCAATTTTTATATATTTATTTTTTTTTCTCTGTTCTTTTCTTTTTTCTTTGATTCTTTGTTTTCCCTTTTTTCCTCTTGTACTTTTAATTCTTTCTATTTTTATTTATTTTAGTTTGCATTAGTGTTTACTATTGTAATTATAATTTTTAATGAAATTACTTGAAAAAAGAAAAAGAAAACAATATAAAATTACTAAAAAAAATTCACAAGTCAACTAGCATTTAAAAATTCCATGTTGTAGGTAAATCATATAATTGCCAGCTGAGATAATTAAAAAGAAGTTTATCAAAAATTAATAGCAGGTGAATTCTAAAGTTTTTTGCAGAATATTTGGCTACATTTAACATTGTTTCTGAATCCTAATAACATAATGGACATGGTATTCATTAGATTGTCCAAGAAAAGGTTTAAGAAGACGCTAAAACAAGAGGCAGAAGACTTGTGTCAGCCATCTAGCTGTTCCACAGAGGTGCCATTTCACTGATTTCTTTTAAACAGGGCTCACTTTGGACACACAACAGCTGTATATGGAAAATGTCTTGGGATTCTTTGATAATAGTTTTTCCAACAATAACTTAAATTAGCAGAAATTCCTGGACAATTGTATGTTTCTTTGATTGAATCCAGCCTAGCCTGACAATTTCTTTTGGCTTTACATTGTTCAGTGGAATCCCCTAATTCAGCTAAGATTCTTGTATTATTATTTTTTAATTTTTGCATCTAAAATTGTTTCCTTAACTGTTTATAATCAAAAAAAACCTCAACTTGGAAGAATATACAAGTAATAATACCAAACTCCATTATCCAGGAGGAAAGAAAATTGACTGTTAAGAGTTATAGAGCTACATCTCTTGGGCAAAATGCTGCATCAAAGGAAGTAATCTATGCCATGCTCTTGACCTTTAAATCCTACAGTGAGAAGGCAAAGTGGTGCATTGTTGCAATTGCCACCAGAAGCAGCTTTCTCAAAACTGTAGATTGGGTAATGCCAAAAGTACCAAAACAAATATTTTGGTTTAATTAAACCCTACAAAGAAGATGCTCTACTGTCTTGGACTCAAACAGTTGAATTTGAGAGATATTTTTGACTTGTCTAGTATGGAAAAAAATGACATAAAAGTCAAAAAATGGTACTTTGAGCATTTTGGGGAAGTATTAAGATAAATACAGTTTCCTCTGAGCTTGGAAGACAACTCATATATATTTTAAATGTACCCCTGCTCAATATTATATCCATTAACATTCTAGATCGAATGGGCTTTTTTGTTTTGGGACTATGATCTCGGTTTTATTAATCTCCAATAAGCAGTAGTTTCAAAAGAGAGTCAAGGCCTTCATTTTCTTTAACCCCATTAGGGTCCATCATAAAATAATATAATCTGCATAAAACAGGATTGTTATGTGCTTATCCATTAGCTTAGTGGGATGATGTTCACTTTGTCTAATTAGCCCGCTACAGATTTAATATACAAATTAAATAGTCGTAGGACAAGGATTCATCTCGCTTCCAAGCTTATACTGATGTAGAAATTTGAGGTGAAAATGAATAGTTATGTACCAAGAAGGTAAGCCATAGATGGACCACACACACACACACACACACACACACACACGAAATAAAATCAGAAGTCTGCTTGAAATCTGTAAATATTTTGAATGAGTCTCTCTCTCTCTCCCTCTCCCTCTCTCTCTCTCTCTCTATCTATCTATCTATCTTATATACAGATAGATAGATAGATAGATAGATAGATAGATAGATAGATAGATAGATAGAGATATATATCCCTATCAAATGGTAGAGCATCAAGCCTGCTACATTACAGAGTGACCAGATTTAACCCTGTCCATTTGCTAGAAGATTCTCTGAGTCCAACCTGATAGGCTCCAATGTAACTGGCAGAGATCTTACTGACAATCCAGCTATCATTAAGAGCTTGAATTATCTCCTTGTCTTTCAGGTTTCTTTTGATTTATTAATGCAGTGTGTCTCAATCTTGGCAACCAAAACAGTTGATGTTTGGACCTCTAGAATTCCCCAACCATTTCCAAAACCAAGATTGGGGGAGGGTGTGAGGGTATTAAGGAGATGATCCATTTCTGCATAAAATCGGATAGAAATATTATCCTGCACAATAACTACAAACGTACGCATACCTTCTAGGTAAGCTTTGAAATCTCACGTCTAATTTGAGAGGGTGCTGAATTTGACCTCATTGCAGTTAATTTCCAGAAAGTGGCTGAGTCATTTGATTTCGCAGTTATTAATTGCTTCCAAGTAGTTTTACAGAACAGTTCTTTTCATCTACTGAGACTTCTGCTGCAGTACTTTCAAATGAAAAGTGTACAAAGGGTTTTCACTGTTCCTTTGTATCTAATAATCAACCTTTTTCTGTCGCATACAGTTTCACAGTGAAGCTAGTGTTTTGATATTTGAAAAACCAAGGTACTACCATTTATTACTGAAAAAGAATAATAGCTTCTAGACTGAATCAGAAACTCATGATCACATGTTTTATTTGCAAAAATTGCTCATATTTCAATTTCATAGAAACATATTCAACTGGGAGGGCTGATGCTTACTGTAGCAACACCCCCCCCCCCAATCTNCAACTGGGAGGGCTGATGCTTACTGTAGCAACACCCCCCCCCCAATCTTTTGGGCACCAGGGACTGGTTCCGTGGAGAGAGGTTTTTCTCCGGACCACAGAAGGAATGGTTTCATGTGCTGCCTGTATCCCATGGATGGTGCTTCACTTTTTTGTGCGGCCTGGTTTCTGGCACTCTGTGGTCCAATGCCAATCCATGGACTGGGGACTGGGGGCTGGGCACCCCTGGCTTATTACAATTTTAACCCATAAAAAGTCTTGCTGAACTCAGACAGCTAGGAGAAATGGTCTATAATGCCTGGCATTATGATGCAAGAGAACAGGGAATATAGATAGTCCTTGATTTATGATCATTTAGTGATTGTTCAAGACTAAAATGGCATTGAAAAATGTGACTTATGACCCAATCCTTGACCATGTGACCTTCTCAGTATCCCCCCCCCCGGTCATGTGACTGTGATCTGAGTGCTTGGAAACTGGCTCAACTTTACGATGGCTGCAGCATTCTGGGGTTACAGGATCATCATTTGCAACACTCCCAACTGACTTCCAACAATAAAAAAAATCAATGGGGAAACTGACAGGGAATGCGTCCCTACACCCATGATGAAATGCACGTGTGACTCTCCCCATGCTCCTGCACATGCACCGTGCACCTCTGCACATGCATGCACACCCCCTGCACTGTATGCCTCTGTGCATCAGCATGCAGCCCCCTTGCACACTGCATGCCTCTGTGCATGCACGTGCATCTCTCACATATGCATCTCTCCCTGCACATGCACGGCAAATACCCAACAATCAGTTGGCAGGCAGGGGCACGTACGCATGCACAGTGGGGCTCTTCTGGGTGACCTCTCACATGCCAGCAAAAGTGGCTCTGCATGCCACTTCTGGCACATATGCCATAAGTTCGCCACCATGAGCATAGAATGTTAGTGAAAGCCCATTCTGAATTTTTACTGGTTTACTGCTTTTAGAGTTCTACCATCATCTTTAGAAGACGTATTCCTTCAAAGTCATATGTGTTATGTATATGTAAATAACGTAGTTGGGTTGACAACATATAAAGTACAAATATATATGTTTGTAACTTTAAGGAAAAATACTGTAATGTATTATGCTGTGTTCTGGTTGATTAATTATGCTACAAGTTGCCATAAGTGGGAGCTATAGATCATGGTTTAATTCTCTTTTTCTTTTTCACTAATGATCTCTCTTGATACTGATACTGATTGACTACAGACCGATACTGACTAACCCTGTTTATTTTTATATTTTATTGATATCGAAGGTTATTTGTTGTATTATGGTTTGATATTTGTCTGCTGTAAAAGACATGAAACCAGTAAGAAGACTTTATAACTAGATATTTCTGGACTGTTAAAAACGTGTATGACATGGACTGTTTATTGGACTGTGCTATTTCTTCAAGTAAACATTAATACAACTTGTTCAATTCTGTGTGGCTGTATATTACTTCATAACTGTTCTCATAAACCGTTTTCCATGTGCATATCCTTGTGATACAAGGGTTACTCTGCACATATCCTAACAATATGCATGGCATCTATTTTCAACATTTGCTACTATTTTTTACTTCGTATATGATTGCAAATAGCCTTTAAATTGTACTGGACAATCTAAATGTGTAACATCTGTGAAAATTGATTTTCCGCAGTTGCTGATGTTACTTAGATGTACATATTCTTTCTCTTATTAATGGGCCGGTTCTTATCAATAAGCAGTACTATGTGCTTATATGCAAACCACAGACAAGACTATGCATTCACTGCTAATGGTAAATCAGGCAGAAATTGCTATTTTTAAGTGAGTTCTATTCTGTAAAGGCCCTGTCACACCGCCCAACAGATGCAAAACGTTTGTAAAAAGGACACAGCAGACGAGAAAAATGTTCAATCCATTGTTATCCGCTCTCAAAAGGGGCGAAAATTTGCATAACCAGAGCGGATAACACAGAAAGGAACAGACGGGGGGAGGATGCAGAGCGGATGGAAAACGGATGCAGAGCGGAAGCCTAGCGGATGGGAGCAGATGAGAGCGGATGGCACATCT
>BHFT01027337.1:0-40871 GCA_004320025.1 Laticauda laticaudata
AGAAATGGTGTAGGGTCTCCCGCTTGGGTGGGGGGTTGGACTAGATGACCTACAAGGTCCCTTCCAACTCTGATTATGTGTTAAATCTGTTAATAACTCCATATGGTCAGTTACTCAGCCCTGGTTATCCCTTGTCTGGACTATTGCAATGGGGCTATCTTTGAAATCTATTTGGTAGCTTTAGTGGTGCAAAGCAGGGCAGCAAGAGCAGTTTGGGGCCCCTAGGAAGGCCCATATTACACCTCTGCTCTGTGAGCACTTGATAAACCACCTAGTCCTGCTATGACAAGCCTATCCTACTCATGCCAGTAGAAAGGGCCTACTTTGGATCCCATCAGTCTCCAAATGTCGGGATCCAGAAGAAGAGCCTTCTCAGCTGCAATGCCTGACCTTTGGAAGATCCTACCCTCAAAAGTAAGGTTGGCCCCCACTTGCCCACATCATCCTCTGCTTTCCACCCATCAATATCTATATTTTTGTTGTGTTCCTTTTACACTGTTTATTTTATTGTTCTATAATTTTATTTCTGTTCTGTTTCTACTCCTTTCATTTTATTTCATTTTATTATGTATCATTGTAAGCTGTCTAGAATAGCCCCACGGAGAGATAAATTTAAATTTAACAAGTAAAGGAAATAAAATTTCAACTATGAATAGTCATGGTTAGCTGATCATCATTCTTGTTGACCAGTGTCCTGGAATTTTTTTTTACCCCATTTTGGGAGGGCAGGAATCTGAAGCTTTAACTGGAGTCTCTTCAAATCGACCTCAAATAAAAGTAGAGCTGGAGGCATTGGAGATACTGCAGCTAAAGGAATCCTCTATTGCAGTTTTTTTCAGGCTCCTGGCTCAAAATGTATACGCCAGAACTATAAAATAATACTCATCCCCACATATACCCAACCGTACAGTGGTGATAATGTAAATAAAGAAAAACATAAATAAAAATTGCTGAATTAGTTCACTTACGCCACAATTTAATCTATTATCATGGTTTCGCCATCAGGCTGAGCCTAATTACCATATGATGTAGCTTGTTTTGTGAAACAGGTTGGAATATTAGTTCAATGTTAAGTTAGTATATGGCCTAGGAGGAATTTGAATCTGTACCTTTCTTTAGTCCAAACAGAAATTACAGACCTCAATGCACTATTCCACTCATTTGTAAAGTTATAAATGCCAGGCTCCTATGTATATTTATGAGTGCTTCAAAAATATGAAGTTTTTTTTCCCACTAAGGAGACAGCATTATGTTAAAACTATTTAACTGTAGTTATTTAACTGTATATTAAATACATAAAATGTATTTAACTGTACACTATTTCAAAACAGAGTAAAAACCAGGAAAACCACAATTCCTAGTTTTTTTGAGGATACACTTTTCCTATTTCTCATTATAGTCTGAAAGGTATTGGCTAGAATTTATTCAAAAGCTTAGATAAAAGCTATGTCTCAGCCATTACCTATTGAGACAACTTGGAACAGATCTGTTTTTCTTTTCTACTCATAGAAAGTAGATTGACAGGAGGATATACAATGCCAATTCAGGCAACTGCAAATATAAATATTTCCAGGATTTTGTGTAATATTGAATGTTACATAGACGCCAAGACAATTTGTTAGCTCCTAAATACAGAGTAAAAAAGTTGGGTGACACAGTCCTTGCCAATTTTACTGCATTACAACAAAACAGTGAAAACTATCTTGTTCAAAGGCAGCCAATACAATTCCTATCCCTGCCCCCTGCACTTAGTCCTCTCACTGCACCATTAAGTGAAGCCAACCTCTTCTGCACTTATTTTACCATTTTTAAAGCAAATCACAATGCCTTGCCATTGTTTAAGAAGCTAGTCAGAATGGGATTCTATCTCTTCCTACAGTTGATTTTCATACTGCATAATACTTCCACCCCTCCCCAAAATAATAAACCTGGGAAAAAATGTGTAAAGAGTTTGTAAAGTAAATAGCTGGTTTTTTTCTATTAAATTTTCTTGAGGAGATGGGGAAGATTGGGATAGTCTTAAATTTCAGGAAAAAATAAACAGCAAATTGAATATATATATATATATATATATATATATATATATATATATACACACACACATACACACACACACATACTCTTTCATATATAGCTCAAATATCTTGCAAGCAGTAACCACCAATTTTCAGATCTTACTTTCCTGCAGCATAAATAATTTCTATCTTCCTGCCATGACTTCATTAACAATAGCATGATACACAAGTCTAGTCAACAATAATGACTTCAAGATAAGACTCACCAAGTTGATTCAATTGTTGCAATCTTGATATAACAGACTTATGTTCCTGAAGGTTAGCTCCTTGTCCTTCTGCCTCCTTCTCCTCATGGACCCAACTTCAGCAAACCTTCTGGTTCCCCCCAACCACAATGCGAAACCAGATCTGATCTTGATTTGAAGTAAAACTAAAACCTCTAGTTTTCAGAAATGCAGGTGATATGTATCTTTGTTGAAACCATGCAAACATAAAGACAAGGATTGCGGAGAAATTTAATTTAATAATTTAATATATATATTTCAATTATTCTAAGTTAACCCACTGTCATTTTTACTTATTTTTACAATGAATATGATTTTAATGTTATAAATATGACTAACTGTTTTTAAAGTCAAAGTAAAAAAAGCAATATTCCATTACTCTTTTTTGTTATTTCCTATTTGTTTTGTTCTGGAAATGTGATTTGGTTAATCATCATTTTTTAATGCAGTGAGTAACATTAAGTATAGTACTATATTTTATCATAATTATGACTAACAATACAATGAATATCTTTGTCTACTTTATGACAGGTCTAATCACACAATCTTCACAATAACAATTCAGATATTTCACCTGTTCAAAATACATTAGATATTATTTCAATACATACTACAGGGAAATAAAGAAGGTAAAATATAATTTCCAGGTAAAAAGTCAGGAGAGATAGAATGTGGCTTGCTAAGGCCACCTAGTGCTTTTACATTAGAACTGGGACCAAATTGGGAGGATTTTTTCCCCTTCTCTCACACACATTCATAGATAGCATGCTACATTTATGGAAATGTTCACCCAGCATGCAAAATGTACCTCTCATTAATCTGCTGTTAATGCATCAAGGATGCCAAACCTCCACTTTTAACCTATTGAAACTTGTTTCTGATATACGATTGACACCAATCTCAAAGAGCACCTGGCAATCTATTTAAGTGTGTGTGCGTGCATGTGTGTATATGTGTGTTTGTGTGTATATACACATGCACACACAAACCTAAAAGTAAGTTCTCTTGAGATTAATAGCATTTCAGATTTAGCAAGTACATAACTCGTCTGCAACTTAATTGCTGCCCTATGTTCTAAAGAATGAAATGTTGTAATGTCATTTCAAAAAATGCTGCATTCAATTCAATCTAGCAGTGTTACACCTAAATTTTTAGGCAATCTAGAATGCAGTTCAATCTAATGTATCTTTCTTTGCTCAGAGTAAGAACTCCTGATTTTTTTTTTGGGGGGGGGGTGATTTACTACTACATAAATATAGATGGTTTTGGAGTGAAATAGCCCAAATGTTACACAGATTTGCTCAAAAGACAATTCTATCGAATAATGAGATACACATAGAGATTTTAAAGTGTGGGATTACAGCCATAGTTTCCCAAAGAATTTACCTTTGGAAGTTTCTCCTGGGATTTACTTCTCCCCCCTCCCCACCAAAACAACAACAGTTTTTTTTAAAAAAATAATATAATCACCAGTCTTTTTCAGGCAGACAAAATATTTTCAGCGTCTCAGCAAAGATGCCACAATAATTCACATGGGCTGGCTGTCTATTCCTGAAACATAGCTTCACTGTTTGAAAAGGCACTACTTTCCAGTTTAACATCAAAGCATAGATTATGCAACTTGCACGGGAAGGTACCACTCTAGGATTAATTAGATGTTCCTTCATTCCACAGCTACTACTATATTCTAAGATGAGGCAAAGGCATTCATTCATATGCAATCATTTCTTCTGCTGTACAATTTCCCAATATTCATAAATATCAAACCCTCGGGTTACTCTGCAGTGTAATGAACCTTATATCAAGGTTGAAATGTACTTCCAAGGTCATATCTCAAATAATGTCCCATCAAATTCTAAAATCTTTATATTTCTGCCTAGACAGAAGAGCTTAGGAAAGTAAAGAAAAATGAAATGAAAAAGAGACAAAATGTTCTCTCAGTTTTTCAGACAAAACGTAAAAAAAAATAGTGATGATTATTTGAAACAGATTCTAACATTGATCATTATAAAATGTCACAGCATATAAGATATTCAAAAGTGTCATGCAAATGCATGGGGGGGAGTGGAAATGTAATTTATGAATGCTTTCTGGAAACAAGTTAAATCTAAGAGTAATGCACTTCTAAATATATTTTCTTGAGAGAACTCTAGAACACTGTTTGCTACATACAGTGTTTTCTCCCATGTTACTCTTGTAAGTAGAGAGAATAAAATTGCCCTCAAATACTGCACCAATGTACATGCAAGGCAGCTTTTATAGGTACAGTACATAATTTAAGGATTTGAACCACTTTCTATTGATGAGTGAATAATTGTCTCTTCTGTTGAAATGTAAGCATATTTAACTGTGATGTGCTGGGTCAAAATCAGTTCTACTCAAGAATACAGGCACAGTGAAAATGCAATGATGCTGCATTACTATGTTTTTCCTCAATACAGAATTCTCAGTATTTCAGCTATTTGAAAATCCTGTATGTTTTATCGTCACTTAAGGGCAAATGCGCAACACTTTATTTGCAGCTAGCCGTTCAGACCAAATAAAGCAAGGTAAAAGCTGGATGTGAGCAAAAAAAATCTGGGTATCTAGGTCTAGCACTTACTTGCAAGCAGTGTGAGAGTGCTAAAAATCCAGGATATGGATCACTTTTTTCAAATGCAATACAGGTCCCCGAAACCTCTTGCGTCAAATATATCCCTATTCTAAAGCACACACATAAGTATACACATACATATATATATATATATATACATACTCTGTTTATATATATACATATACATATACATACTCTATTTGACAAAAACTAAATGAGCCATTACACATAATCCTTTTTTACCAATATTATGTCAACTCTTTCCATAATAAAAGACACAATATCCATTTTATCTTTTGGTGCTCTAATATTTTAATACTGACTTTAGCTTGTAACAACACAAAATCAAATAATTAAAGGTCAAATTAATAAAAGCTGCTGCCTTAAGCTTTAAATGTATACCGCGACCAGTAACAGTGGGATCCCCCTTTTTGGGGGGGTCCTTTTATATTTTTTTGAAGGTGACATGAACCGCTAGCTGATGATTCCAGGAGCTCTAAGAAAATCACCTTTCAAGTCAAAGATAAAATGTGAGGTGTAAAGTTACTGGCTTCAGTTGCATTGAACAAACTAAGTCCATAAATCCAAACCTTAAGAAAAAGGGATTGACTGACTTGCTGACAGGTGCAAAACAGACATAGGATGTACAACTTCTTCAACCAGACAGCAGATAGCTAGGGGGGGGGGGATTCTTGCTCTTGTGATCCTTTTGAACAACATTTTCTGTATAGGAAAGAGGTAAAGCTTTCATGACAAGTCATGAGCACTTTTGGTGAGAACTTTCAGTTTATTTAGAATATTCGTATAGATAGTTTTACCTTTGTAAAGGAAACAGCATCTCCCGCGTACACCCCCCAAACCCTCAAACTCTTCTGCCTTCATATGCAGCAGCATATTTTAACTCAAATAGATGTATAGATTATCAAATCCCTAACTTAAACCTATAGCAAATGCATAATCAACTGATTCCAGGCATATATCCCACTAACATATTTAGATGCGTGCAATATGCAATAGTATGAAATATTTAAAAGTTCTTTTCAAATTGTATATCCTACAGTATTAATACCATTAATATTACACTGATTTCGGTTTGTTTTGTTGTTTTTTTTAAACTGATTTCTACAAAGTCTGCTTTGACTTTTAAAGGTAGCAGTCAAAACAGGTATACATCCCTGGCGTGCTCCTAAAAAGAAACAGCAAAGCTTTAGGGTGCGTGATTCCTTTTTATTCATATCAGCTGCATTTCTTATAGAAGTTGCCTTACCTTCCCATAGACACAAGGACACGAACTAAATCTAGAGCATCGCTCAGTCCTCCAAATGTCCATACCATTTTTCCGTCAGCTTCTGCCTTCGGAATGCAAACTGCCCAATAAACAGTCTCAAAATAGGGGGAGGAATGATGGGAAGAACGATCGCCATAATAAAGGCTGGGATGGAGCTACTTACTTGTCTAAGACATCACAAATCCAAAATTACATAGCGGAGCAATCACCGTTCGGCATCTGTAAGAGAACTGATCAAGTGAGCTTCATGACTGGAGTCCCACTACAGACTGTACCATCCAAACCGAGCAGGTGGGGGGTGGGGAAGCGCGGTATTTCCGACCGAGCATCTTGCTGAAGGAGAGAGAAAGGCTCCGGGAAGGGGGATGCTTGGCGTTGCAAGCCTGCCAGAGGAGGAGGGGCGGTGGGGGGGCAAGCAGCAAAGGTGGCACCCAAAGGAAGGCTTTCTCTGGTAAAGAGAATGGACCCAGCCTCCATATTGTTGTTTGTTGTTTTCATACCTCCCTTGAGATAATGACAAAAACGGAAGATGGCAAACTACCAGGAATATGCCACTTATGGGAGAAACCTTTCAAGGGCAAGGACCGACAAGTTCGGGAGGGGAGGGAGAGGGAAGAAAGAGAGCGTGGGATGGATTGATGCGACGGAAGGAAGGGGGGGGGCGCGATTCAGGACTGCATCTCTGCAAGAAGTGATTGCGGACTCTCGTCTTTCGCGTAAATTGTATTGGGGGGGGGGGGGAGAGAGACGGCAAACAAATTCAGCGGCGTTTTTCTGCAATTTAACTGGAACGCATTTTTTCTCAAGACACCGAAATACGCTCGCGTTTATCAAAATAGAAAGAGCGCGATGCCCTTTTTTTGACATGCACATAACGTGTTTGCGCGCCATCGTACACACGCACGCACGTTAAGGCATATATTGCAACACGTTCTGACACTTGGAGGCAAATTTATGACGATTGTTGTCTTCCGTATGGTTTTCTTGTCTTCCGTGAGCTGCACAACTTTTGCCCGTCCCCCTTTTGGGAAAGGAAACATTTACAAGAACGTAGTCAACCGTATGCTTCCATATAGCCAAATAAAACATTGTCTTCAGATTTCACGCGAAGTGCTGTTTTGAATTTTGTTTTTATATTTTAAGGCACTGTCATTTGTGAAATGGAGGGGGGAGAGTCTTAAAAAACAATTAAACCTAAAGCAATAATGATTACCTTTTTTAACATTAGTTAATGGCTTGGTTTGGTTTCCTGCTGTGGTATATTGCAAGTTTTTAAATATATTCGAATTAGCCTTTGTCAAAAAAACTTGGGATGAAAGAAATAAGTTTTTTTCAATCGCATTCTCTTTTAATGGCCATACATTGCAGGGTTTATTTGTAGTCTGTTTTTATGGAATAACATATTTCGATTTCCAGATCATTTTTATTTTCAGATACCTTTAGGCATCTGAAACATTGTCTTCGTGTTTTGAAAGAGTCATATGCAAAGGGAAGCCTGTGTCTTTAAAAATGCAAAATACTACTGTGCTCCAAGTTGCAAGCTTTTGTAGCATCTTAGTGACAGCAGTGCTTCGTGACTAGGCTGCATTTTGAACAGAGCAGACTCAGCATACCTCTCTGAGCACTAATAGGAGTAGCTGTATGGATGCTCTGTCATCCTTGCTTACTTGCTGCTCAGAATATCAATTCAGCCAGTTAAACCAAAGTCTGCACTGCAGTGCACCAAAATGGAAGCTTTAAAAAAAGATTTAACATTTCTGATGAAGGAAGATCACACTTTTTGTCAATCTGTTAGAAAAGGTGTGCAAGTCTGTAAATCCAGGTATATGTTGAAAATAATAGAAGTTGAATTTACAAATTGGAAACTTGAACACATGCTTGCTGTGACATCATCTGCTGTGACACTCATATTTAGACACTCTTATATTTAGGCTTTCCCCTCGAATGAGCAAGTGACAATATTCGGTCTGGAAGATGAAATGATGTCATGAGAACATTTAAGAATTAAAGCCTTAAAACTTCTAGCTGCCATCTTAGGAGCTGCATAGACTTCTGAGCTGGGGATATTAATCATTTTTCAGTTACAGATTACCAGAGTTGCAAGCCTGGCTTATAACGTTATTCATTGTTGTAATATATATAAAGGTATATTAATTTATAATGCCTAGTTTCTCTGAAAACAGAAGTGGATTCTTGAAACAATTCCTTTTGTTCAATTAGCCCTCTTTGTGGGCCTACGCTGTAGTTACAGCAGTCCACTCACAATTCTAACTGAGCACTACCCATATAGTGAAGGGTTAAGTATTAGACTCATATCCTGAGTACTACAAAAGGAATATATGGAGATAATTTTTCCATCATTTCCATTAATTACTTAAACGATAACTATTTCAACACAAGTATTCCCGGTGCTCATTTAGAGTAGGATCTCCAATATCTTGGGCCACATAATGTAATGATCAAGCTATTAACCATGTTGCAAGTATCATCATTTAAGACAGCCACAATCTCCCAAGGCTTTGTGCATTTCACAATGTTATTACCTTTGTTGTAATGTCATGAGTCATCACACTGTCACCTGGGTAACAGCGGCCAGCTAACATTACTGAAAGCAATCCCAATCAAGACATGCCTTCTGAAATAAGAATCTGGCCTATTTTGTTCTGAAATTAAACCACCGATCATTATGTTCAGCTGCATTGTGCTTCTTTTTTTCTTCTTCAGGATGTATACTCGAGCTTATTATCAAGTGAGTTTCTTTGAGGCCCATATTTTAAACATTCTTCAAAACTGGTTTTGGATTTGATGCCAGAATCCATAGATGCAGCAATCATAATGATTAGGAATTTTTTTTGTGATGCAGGACTGAATGTTTAACTGCAATAGATAAAAACCATGAAATCTCCTTGAAGCTGTCTAAGCAAAACCAGAGCAGGCACCACAGATACTTGTCAAACTAAATATTGTAAGCCCATGTGAGAAGTGAAGTATTTCTTCCTCCAGTTTTTGAAGACCAACGACAACAAATATGCAGGACATGGTTTCTCTCTCACACACACAAACATTCTTGAACATTGTCAAAAGATAATCTGATTAGATTATAGTGTGGAGTAAGAAACTAGCGGGCACTAACTTTTTCAAGCAATCTGCAGACATGCCCACCATCTCTCATTCTACCCTGTTCTTTGCTTTAAATGGCTTGTTGCAGATTGAAAGAGGCCTTTTCTTAATGGTATACTTCCATTTCTGTTCCTCAGCCTGATTTGCTCATGATACTTCAGGACAAATAGGCATTCATATCTGAGGAACCAGAAGAACTTTAAAAAAAGAAAAAAAAACCTTTGAACTAGAAGAAGCAAATAATCTATCCCAGAACAAATGAGGAGTGACTGGACAAAGGCATTAGTGTTGAAACCAACTGCCTTTACTTATAAATTAATATTAGTTTCATAGAACTGGATAGTCACAAAGTCAGAAGGAAGTAGCAAAATTTAGAGCAAATCAAATGTCAAGAAAGGGATCAGGATGTACTTTATTTATTCATATGCATTCTTTATTAATTCCTCGTTAAGTCAAACTACAGTATAGAGCCAACCAAAAATACCCAACAAGAACACTCTTTTTTAAAAAATACCAAATTGTAAAAGGATAGTGAAGATCCAAACAGCAGTTTTAGATACCCAATAACTAAAAAAAAAATGATGAAAAACAATTCTTTCTGACCCTCTGAACTAGTAGCAATCTAGGTTCCTGATCTTGTACTATAGAACAAATGAAAGTAGAAGAGTGAGACAAATTTCTGAAGTTTTACAAAATGTTGAACTGGTGATAGAAAACCTAAAATTAATAAAACAAGTGTACATATACTGTATGGACTCTAGTTTGAAGATATTATAATCCTTTGAGAAAAATACTACAATAGTGAAGTAAACAAAGATTAATAAAAAAGGTTAAAAATCATTCCATAACTATGAATATTGGCATTTGTATGGTTTATTTAAACATTGTTTTAACAAGACATATGGTTTTTCTTCTCTCAGTTTCTATTCATAGCAAAATGGACAGAATAATCAATAGTAATAATACTCTAATGATTGATGGTTTTGCTGAATCCTAGTGCTTTTCAGACATCTGAAAGCTGAAGTGAAGGGGATAAACTATGGTATGCCTACATTTTTTTATTTTTAACTTGTAAGCCATAACATCCTCTTCTAATTTTCACAAGCAAATGAAATGGGAAGCTTGATAGTAAGTAATATATCTTTGGGATTGTATGAAAAAACCTGAACTTCATTTTGTTGCAAAATGTGTGAGAGATTTGTTTCTATGTTCAAGAAGAAACATTCAATCATATGAAACCTACCTATAGTCTAAAATGGTGCAGAATAATTACAAATCTATTACCACTTGAACTGATATTTATTTCACCAGATCAATTATTCCATTCCTATCAAGATTTTTTTTCTTAACTTGCTCCTTTAAGTTTTCAACAATTTCTGATTTTATGAATTGGATATTTTCAGTCTTTCTGGAAGAAATGGTCTATAATTATCCCTTCACATACTCTTTGTCCCATTTGTATTAATAGCCCAGATTATCCCTTTGGTTCTTCAGGTGGCCCTTTGCTCTATTATTTCACTTACCTCTTTTCACTTTTATCCCATAGCGTTTCTGGGACTGCCTACACCAGCTTCCATTAATGTACTTCTTGCACTAATGCATATCTCCATTTTGGCCATTTCCCACTAATGCACTTCCACAAGGGCTTCTAGATGGTCTTTCTTCTTGCCACCTTTTCATTACCAGTGCTTTGGCACTGGCCTTCTGCTCTAAACTTATTACTGTTCCATTAAACATGAAGCTAGATAGTTCTCAGTACTCAGAGTTTACTGCAATTATCTAAATTGCAGCAGTCTATTTCTAAACATGAGATCAATCCACAATCTGAAGGAGGCAGAAATGAAATTTTCCAATGTTTGCCATTTATTGATGGATAGCCCTAAACTGACCTTAATGTTAAGAATAGGATGGCTACCAGAATACAAGCCAGTAAAAAAACTATGGTTACCTATTTATGTGAGTTGGATCTGAAACGGCTAACCTATGTTTTGTAGTCCCAAATATGGCTCAATAAATGTATATATTGTTTTAATTTTTATTGTTATTATACCAGGCTTATACACCACTCCTAACTTAGCCAACTCTGAACAGTTCATAGATCTCTAAATCAAGATTAAAACTATGCACCACAATATTTTCTCAT
The DNA here is from genome assembly GCA_004320025.1 of Laticauda laticaudata. NCBI lineage: Eukaryota > Metazoa > Chordata > Lepidosauria > Squamata > Elapidae > Laticauda > Laticauda laticaudata. The sequence continues at coordinate 11,444 of BHFT01027337.1, forward strand.
GTTTATATCTTGCCAATTCTAAAAAACTCTCAGAGGTCTCCAATACATGAAAAATTAAATATTCTCAGTACAATTCAGCAAAAAGCCTTCCCAAATTACAACATAAAATCATAATCCAAAAATTATCCACAATAATTACAAGGAAAAAAGGTGGAGAAAACAAAAAATGAAAAGTGAGAGAATTGAAGATGGCATGAACTCATAAACCTAACCAGAATGTTCTCCCAAAGAGCCCAGCTTTTAACATCCACCTAAAATTTATGAGGGAAAAGGTTAGTCTAATCTTCTCCAGAAGACGATTTGAAAGCATTGGTGCTACCCCTGAGAAACAACATCTCCTGGCTTTGGCATCCTTCTAAAACCAGTATCAAGAAATAGCCAAAAAAAATTATCAGAAACAATCAGCACACTCAATTATATGCACAAGCAAATTCATAACCAGGAAATATCTCAAAGCAGAGGAGTTAACATTGGTGAATTAGCCATGCTCAAAACTGTTCAAGCCAGAATCTTCAAGATCAACCGCTATTTGCAAGTAGCCTTCAGGATCATCTGATGATCCTTATGCTACTTGCAACTGCTATTTGCAAGTAGCATAAGGATCATCCATACCATTATTTCTAGGGAATAGGGTATTTTTCATTTTGTTTTGTTTTTCTATAGATAGTTTTAAGATTTTTCTTGCTTTTTTTCCCCTTTCCTCTTTTTTTCTTCACTATATAGCTCTTCTTACAAAATAGGTTAGCTTTCTCTTTTTAAAGCTGTCTTTTATGCCATAGAATAGAGATATATGGGTCTGTTGCTATTTAGTTTATAGACAATATTGTATACTAATAACTGAACTATTTAAAGAAATGTTAATTGTGATGTTTTCATAGTTTAATAAAATTAATTTAAAAAATCAAAATATGAAATCCAATCTATTCATTTTCTTCCTCTATAGCAGGGTCATGTAATGTATTGCAACTTTTTCCCTTTTGCTAAACCAGTCATGGCCGTGGCCAACATGTGATGCATCCGGCCCGCAGGCCACGAGATTGGCAGCCCTGCCCTATAGCAAGTTAATTTCATCCATTAACTGTGCTATTCTGCCCTGGTTTCAGTGTTAATTAGTTCAGCTTTCCAGGACTCCATCTACTAGCCGTGAAATATCAAATGTTGTAGTCCAATTAATTTAGAAAACAGTCAGTTCAGGAAGACTATATTAACTAAATGCCTTCAGATTTAGTGAATGGTACATGCATACCACTGTAGTACTCTGGTTGCATAAATCTGACAAAGATTAACTTGTTGTAAGTACCATTGAAATCAAGCAGATTGTCAGGATTCCAGTGATTGCCCTAGTTTTAGAGTTGCCACAGATACATATTGTCCTATAAGAGATGTGTAAAGTGTTTTGCGAAGAAATTACACATACATTTATAAGTACAGACATTACATATAGGTAGTTCTCGACTTACAACTATTTATTTAATGACCATTTAATATTACAATGGCATTGGAGGAAAAAGTGACTTACAACTGGTCCTCACACTTAGAGCCATTGCAGCATCCCCACAGTCACAGAATTCAGACACCTGACAAGCAGCATGTATTTATGACGGTTGTAGTGTCCTGGACTCATGTGATCATGATTTGTGATCTTCCCAGCCAGCTTCTGATAAGCAAAGTCAAAATGGGGAAAGTTGGATTCATTTTTACTACTTTGTGATTGACTCATAGCTATTCATTTAACTGCCATGCTCAGCCATGGAAATTCTTATTCCAATTGTGGTCGTTAGTCAAGGATTATATTTAAACTATCTTACTGAATTCATATTTTTAAAAACATGACAATGTTTCTTTTGTTTCATGTTTTTTTAAAAAACATGACAATGTTTCTTTCATATCTGGTCCTAACATTTTCCTTTTTTTTTCAGATTTACTGGTTTTCGGTGCAGATTTGAGTAATTAACATTTCAAGTAGCTAAATATTTATGCAGCTGACATTTACAATATTTTATTCTCCCATGTCGTAACTGGATCTAGAAGTAAGAGAAAGTATTTTGCTATAGGCAGTGTATGCAAGAATATTAGTGGTTTTCCTTTTGCACTGAACTTTAAATGGTATATTAATGTAGCAGTGCAATTTGGAGATGATGACAAGTACTGATGGCTTTCCATTGCTTGTATTCCTTTCACATTACCACGAATCCTGCTGCTATATTTCATGCTGTTGGATATTAGTGGCACGCTGCCTCTCTACTGATTTCAAGCCAGAACAGCACTTGACACAATACCAAGAATTTACATGTAGAACAAATAGTCCCTTTCAAACTGCCTGTTCAGTGAATGCATACAATGCATGCATATTCATTGTGGCATGTGCAAAGTAGTCTACAGACCCATGACAGATCCATTGACTTGGAAGCATCCTAGATGCTTTCAAAAACTTACTAAATACATGAACATATTAAGACAGGAATGTTAGTGAAACAGAATGAACATAGACTCTTGCCTTTATAGCCAACATGGTTCTGAACTAATACTGTAGTTGAAACATCCTATTTATGTCACTAAGTGCTTTAGGCAACTGGACTGAACTTTTTAAAAAAACCTCATTTTTCTCCAACTTATAAAGTCAATTCTGTCAACAAACTTGGAAACTACATGGTAAGGATCCAGTTATGTTCTCTATATAATGAAATATCCAAAGAAAAGTGAAAATATTGGCTTTTTGTTACAGTAAGTTAGTCCTAAAAAACCAGTGCCATTATACAGTATTTATCACACCATCTCAAAGGATTCCATACAAGCTTCATTTGACAAGGTGCAAAAATATCTGCCTGCTTTTCAACATTTTTTAGACTTATGCCCATGATAGCCAAAAAAGAGAAGGAATCTGGTAGCAATTTTTACAACTAACAAATTTTATTACAAATTTTCATGAGCTCATTTCATTAGATATGTGGACTGGTTAAAATGATGTAGAGTTTAATTTGGGATAAGGCAATGAATGGGGAAGGAAGAGGAGAGGAAGAGGAAGGAAGGGAAGGAGAAGGAAAGGAATGGAAAGGACATCTGCCTATCCCAAATCCTTGGGAAGGACTCAATAAGTTAATAAAAATGCCAAACCCAGTCTAAATATCTGGCTGCCTGGGTGACCAACTATAATGATAAAATATCCAACTTTTTCCATGAGTTGTTTATATTACATTGGCTCATTTGATCTTAAAGTAATTAGTTCTGGTAGGTTAAACCATGGACTGTCTTGGACTATTCTATTTTCCTTTTATTTGTACCATATTGGAGAAGACACAATAATTATAAGCAATATAGGACATTAGATACACAAAATTGTACTCAAAGTCACAGTCGTTGTGGAGATTGTAAATAATTAATGCATAAGAAATGCACAAACATAGGTTGTGATAACCACGTTATTAACATGATACAATCAGAAAAATGTTCTTGATAATACAGTGTTAACAACATTAAACCTCATACTGTTTATAAAATGCAAATGGACCAAAATGTGCAAAAACATAAAACTGAATTAAATCACCCAGTTCCCATAAAATAGAAACTAAAATATATTGTCAGCCTTGGACATGAACATTTACATAGCAGTAAATAAAATATTAGCGTTATGTCATATAAACACATCCTTATTATCATGCTAAAGTCTAGACATTTCTAGACAGAAATCATTTTTAAAAGCTAATGGGTTTGACAACAAAAACATTTCATTGTCATAACATGTTAACAATGACAAAATCTTTATAGCATATCTTTATCCTGGGATGTCCCGAAATACTGAATTTTATGCCTTTTCTATATTAGAACACACTTATTACTGTTGAACAAATAATCAACCATATATTCTCATTTGCAAGTACTAATTTTTTTTATTAAGAAGGGGTTCCATAGTTAACACAAAATGATTAAGATTGATTGATCAAAATTGCAATATTTTTCTCCAACTATGATACCATATTTAGTTTCAAAATTCATGTTTTATAGTTATTAACCTCTTTCCGTTTCATTTTTTGGAATGGATACAATACCAACACAATAACAGCTCGGCCCATTCCAAGGAGAAAATGGAATATTGAAGAGAATATTAAAATAATTAGGAATGATAAATGTTTACATATCCTTTAATGGTGCATTGACTAGCCTTTAAATGATGCTTTTTTCATGTTTGATGAAGAATATGTTTCTTTGACAATGATATAAAAGTTATTAACAAAATTGCTTTGTTTTATCACCTAGTGTTTCCTTTTATGCAAAAAGAATATTGGGTAAATTCTTAGTCATATATACACAGAAGCTCCACCATATCTTGACTGCAAAAATATAGAGAATCTACAATCTAAGCAAAACATGATGGCTGTGACATAAGATTTTGCTCAAGCTCAACTGAATTTAATAGATATATTCTCACATTGTCATTCCTAACAATGCAAGAACTTTCAAGGAGTTTGGTATCAGAATGAGAAGAGTTAACTTAAGCATGATAAGACAAGGAAGATCCAGGATGCTGTAGATACATTTGCAGAATGAAAAAAGAACATTCAAACACATATTTGACTATGTAATTACATAAGTGTTGAAATGCCATCCGGCTATGAGGCTTTCACTTTTGCTTTCATAGAATTTGCAAAAGCAAATTGAACTTTATCAAATGAATTAGAACTGACAGAAATAAATAGAGAAGATTTTTTTCTGCATAATTTAAAAGAGTATTTTTACATCTTATGCACCTGTACGGTTAAATATACTATCATTGGACTAAAGTGATCTGTGTAGAAACAGCATCTTTTAACTGTTTTTTTACTAAAATACTTCACTTAAGAAAAAAATGGCATCAGCTTAATTTCAGCTCAGATTTTCATCGTAAACCATCAACAGCTCTTATTTTAGAAACTATATTGGCTACTGTGTTGCATGACAAAAGGTAAATGTTAAATATCTGTCAAAAAGGAACATCTAATAAGAGTTTTTTTACTAGTTGAAAACTGAAACAGTAAGACGAGGAATCCTATATCATATTCCTAAAGAACAGCAACAGCAACATGAAAGAATCTGTGATACTTTCACAGATTCTCAACATGATTCTAAAAGGTCTCTTCTGCTGCCTTTGTCCAAATAAAAATACCTAATTTGTTTTATTTCTTTCACAGATAACCTTAGATATCTAACCTGAAAATGCAATTAATCATCAGGTACAGGTAGTCCTTGACTTACAGAATTTCCAACACTAAGTGAACTAGTCATAAAGTATAACTGCTTTACTTAGCGAATGCAATCCAGGCAATCTTGATTGATGTCATTCAATGGATGCTCCAATCCCACAGTCAAGTTTGTGGGGAAGCTGGCAAAAAGGTTGCAAGGCTCAGAAGCTGTCAGGTGTAGAAGGGAGCAAGAGGGGACATGGGTGGGTGATGGGTAAAAAAGGTCTACAACAAAATCCAAGGAGGATTTTCATCTAGAGAGGACTTTCAGCCCAGGAACTTCTAAAGCCACCCACTCTGGAGTTCAAAATCTTCCATGATCAAATTCAAGTTTGAAAATCACACTGTTTCGGCCTGCTATTATAAATTAGAACCAACAGAATGAAGCTACTTAAAAGTGAATGTTTGACAATGGAAAAGATTTTATCCAGATTCAGATATCACTGAACAACAATTAACAGATCAAGGACTACCATATTGTGAGAATAATGTATTCAGAATTGAAAGGGTCAAAAAAACTGCCAAAATGGGAGACCCAAAAACAATAGTAGAATTGTACACAAAACTCAAATAATAAAAATTGGAAATGTTGAGGACACAGCTGATATGAACTTCAGAAATAATAACATACCAGAAGTAATAGAAGCAGAACCAATGCAGGTCATTACTGAAACAATCTATGATCTGATATCACCCTTATACGAAGAATTAAAAGAGAAAATTATTATGTGTTCAGAATTACCAGTAGAAGGACAAAGACTGCCAGCATTGAAAGTAGTGCTGAAACAAAGACTTAGTTCCTATAATGAAGAATGTGAATAATATGCTTGAAACAATTTTTAAAAAGCATCTATCAGACACAAAAATCAGCTTGCCTATAGGGCACCAATGTTGGTTAGAGAATGGTCAGAATTGGAAAAACAAAAACAAAATAATATTCAATCCCAAAGTGAAGATTGAAGACTGGAGACCAAGATAAAAAAATTTAGTTCACAGGCAAATAATTTAAAGAACATAAAGATGAAATCAGATGAATGTAAGGATCAAAACAAGCCTAATTAAAACAATATTGGCTTAAGACAAAAAAGAAACCCTAAAAAACTTTTGAAATCAAAAAACAAGAAATAACATCAATAGCTTGGAAAAATTGAATGCTTTGAGATGAATCATCCCAATATAAGCAATATAAGCAACATCAACTGGACTATAAGTGATTTTATCAAAGAACAGAAATTCCAAAATTGGTAAACCAGATAAAAAAGAAACAATCTAGCTTTGGAAATGCCTATGGAAAACTCAAAAAGACTAAAAATGCTGAATGGTTAAAATAATGTGAAGATTAATTTAATAAAAATCAAAAGAAAGAACCAGTAATAACAGTAGAAATGGTTAAAAACAGAGTAAAAAGTACTGGACTTTTCCTGGAAATGATTGATTACATGGATTCTTGCTGAAATATTTGGCTACCTTCCATTCAATTATAGCTCACCAGCTTAGTGAAATATTATATAAAGGAAGCATCAGTGATTGGGTAATAACTGTCAAAACTTATCTGATCAAAAAAACCTTGTGAAAGGGGCAAAACTGGGAATCTATAGGCCAATAACTTGCTTGCCTATAATGTTTAAATTACTCATAGAATAATAGCACATAACATTCAAAATTATTTAAGAAACTAACTTCCAGTAGAACGGAAAGAAATAAAAGGAAAAACAAAGGTACAAATAATCAGTTTCTCGCTGATATAATGGTTTTGGAGAATTGCAAAACCTTAAAAAACAATTTATATAGGGTGTGAATTAATTATAAAAAGGCTGTGATTCATGATCATATAGTAAGATCACCAAATGTTTATAAACAACTATTGTCAAAAAAAAAAGTTGAATGTTTATAGAAAAAATAATGAAACAGTAGAAGACAGAATTGGGCTTTGAAAATGAAAAATATGGGCTTGCCAACATTAGGAGAGGTATCTTCCAGGATGACTCGTTATCAATTTCATTATTTGTCATTGTTACAATCATACTTTCAGTGATTTTGAAAAAAGCAAATCTTAACAAATCAAATAGCAAAAAGTAATGCAAATAAAATCTTTTATTTCATTTATATGAATGATGGAAAATCATAAATTGAAATTGTGTTTTTAGCAGAGATATAGCAAAGGAATTTGGCCTAGAAAAATGTCCGACAAGTAGCAATATCAGGGTAAAATCACAAAGAAAAATGCAACTGAAATGTTAAATGGTCAAACCATCTAGAGACATCAGGACGAATCCCACAAGTATCTGGGTGTTTTACAGTTGAATAACTTCAAGCATGAACAAGTTAAAATGGGATTAGTAAAGAATACATCCCAAGAGTGAGAAAATTGTTAAGACAAAATTAAAATGTGAAAATATTATCAAAGCCATCAATACTGTGGCCATACTTTTGATATAATACATTACTGGAATTATTAATTGAATTATTAACTGACAGTTAAACAGACAGTTTAGACAAAAAAACAAAAAAAAACCCTCATGATAACTCACTATCATTACATCCCCTTAAAGATATTGATAGATTATATCTGCCCCGCAGAAATGAAGTAAAATTTCCTTCAAGTCAAACACACTGTCAGCGAAGAAAAGTGTGCATTGGCAGATTATGTAAAACACAGCCAAGAACAAGCATTGATGTAAGTTAAAAATTAGAACTTACTGAATGTGCCGGAAACAAAACATGAATACTGAAATAATGTAATAAAATCAAGAACAGAATGTTGACAGGGAAAAGTATTACATGATCAATGTCTACAAAAGATAGAAGTGAAAATGGATGAAGATAAAAACCTGGCAATGGCTTACAACTGGAACATTAAGAAAGAAAACTAAGGCTGGATTTTGGCTGCTCCAGAGCAAAGTAGTCAAACTAATGAAATCAAGTCCAGAACTGAAAATCATCAAATAATTCAAAGTGCAGATTGTGCAAAGAAGCAGAAGAAAAATAGAATATGCACTCAGCTTGTGCAAGAGTACAGAAATTGATATAACACAGTTGCCAAAATGATTCACTGGAACACTTGTAAATATTACAATGTACCATTAATAAAAAAATTGAATCATGGATAATTGATCAGGAATGGTAGGACAAAAAGTTGGAGAAGATCAGAAAGTTAAAGATATGAAGATCAAGTATGAAAAATTATGACATTAACTGACTGTGGTGATTCCAGTTGTTATTGGCACAATGGGGCCATACCAAAAATCTTGAACAGCCCTTAGAAAATCTGTGCATTGACAAAAATTCCCATTAGTCAGTTGCAAAAAATCACACTGCTTGGATCCACACCAGAGGTGGTATTCAGCAGGTTCTGACCAGTTCTGGAGAACCGGTAGTAGAAATTTGGAGTCGTTCAGAGAACCAGCAAATACCACCTCTGACCAGAGATTTTATAGTATCCTTTCCCTGTCACGCCCACCAAGCCACACCCATAGAACCAGTAGTAAAAAAATTTGAATTCCACCACTGATCCATACACATACCATGCCAATACATTATGACATCCTGGATTTTGGAAAGAAGTTGATTGGTATGAAGGCCAACAGCAGCTAAAGAATCAACAGCTCTGATTTCATGTTGTTGTGCATAATATAATAATTCCCTTCATTTCCTTGTATGATATTTTTTCACATCACCAATATTTTTTCATTAAATCCAACAGTTTGAATTAGTCAGTTGTAAAAACAGTTATTTGGCCCCCACATCAAGCCCATCGTTAGATATTTGTCTGTTCAAAATGAGTGTTTGCTCTTAGTCAACCATTTCATAGAATTAATACTTGGAAACAACTCTATGTCGGTTTGAACATTGACATCGCTTTTATTTGAAAGTAAATAGGTATGTGATAGAACATATAGTGCCATAATTTCAAAGACTGTTTACTCATCTGGAAGGCAGAAATATGCCTAGCTGCTCTTTTAGTCCATGTTTGGTCCTCCTGAGATCCATTTGTTGTTTCTCCACCAATAGTTAAGGCTTTGATTAGGGCATTACATTTTATAGAACCCTTGTCTATTTAGGCTCTGACTACATGAGGTGGAATAATGCTATTAGCTTCCAAGATATTTCAAGGCCTCACTTCCGGATTACAGCTAAAATATTCCATTTTTCTGCTCTGCAACAAAGGCACTTACTCCTCAGTTTTCACAGATTTAATGAGAGGTGAGGGGGGGTTCAAAATATAACTTTATGTCAAAATAGATTGTTGGGAAAAAGTATTTTCCAGGGCATATCACACATCGACAGATAGAATATACTGTTACTGCCTGAGGCTTTCAGGGTAATCGCATGGTGAACAGCTCCACAGCAATGGGGCTGGAAAAATTAGTGACTCCTTGTTGTGGTGTGAAAATGGCAATCTTGTCAAGACTAGAAGAATGCATTGGTCTGGAAATGAAACCAGAGTCTTAACAAATGTAAGGAAAGACATCATTTGTATTCCAATACTCTTCATTGTTGTAACACAAGATAATACAAGATACTTCAGTAACCACTGAATGTAGCATTTCCATGGATAATTTCTCTTGATATTATAAGTTATATTCTGCCGACATTCTGGCCATTTCACTATGATTGGGGGGTGGAGGGGGAAGACTTCCTATGAATCAAGCTCTGATATTGGCACACTAAATTACATTTACACTACAAATATTAGGTAGATAAAGAGAATAAAAACAAACCCATTATTTTTAAGTGCAATAATTTTGTACAGGTAATGGATTTATGGAATTTCATAGCTGATAAATGCTGCAGGAGAATTATGCAAGAGGAGCAGAAGAAATACACCCTCTAGTTTTAGGAAAATAGCAAGATATGAAGAAACTGTAATAGTGTCCCATTCTAAGTAAGATAGACAGGATAAAGGCTTTATTGCAGTATTATAAAAACCAGAGGGGAACCTTCAGGGCCTTCTACGCCTTCAGAGAAGGCCTTAAAAAAATCTGGACCAAAAAATATAAGTTTAAATTATATATATATAATCTATTAATTTAATTTAATACAATACATTTAATACATTTTCTCTAATCTATGTTCTAAAGTTAAGTTTACTGTCAAGTTCACATCAGCAATGAAAGGGTTACTGTCCTGAAACATATTATCCAATCAGAATCGTCCGTCTCTATCAAAGCCCGGTTAGCTGGTTCATTAATTGGTTAGGACTTCATGAATCCAGGGGAAGGCCAAGCTGTGTGTTTGGAGAGTGATGGGAAACCTGACCAATCACGGTTTGATTTTAAGTGGGCGGGACAAAAACAAAAGATCATAAGCCTTGGTGAAGTCCTACCAGCAGCTGCACAGTGAAATCCTGGACAACATTCTCACTCAGCTGAGGAACCGGTTCAAGGATCATGAAAAACGGATGTTCCTTGCCCTTCTGGACCCCAAGAAGTTTGCCTCATACAGAGCCAAACTTCCCCAGCTCTGCGTTTCAGAGTGAGGGCTGAGGTGAAGGCCCAGCTATAGTGCTCACGGTTCGCCACTGATAAAAACAAACAACAAATAAACATCCCAAGGGTGTTCAGTCCAAATTTTAGCAGCATAGAGTTGTAAGTGTTATGTTTTCCAACCATTCCATCAGTGCTGCCTCATGGCTCCAACATAAGCTGCAGTCACTTGACGCAGCCCTGAAGATCAAACTGAATGTAACATGCTGTAGCAAATCATTTTTCTCTGATGGAAATGCTCGAGGGTAATCCTCTGGCAGATTTCCCACTTCACCACACTGGCGTGTGGTTATATTTTTCTCATATAAGAAGACTATCTTGGTATATTATTATCAACCCCTCCCCAATACAAGGTAGAATTACTGAGAAATTGATTATAGGGCCATTCTTTATCCCCAATTGATTATTGGTAATTTTTTCCTGATGTTTTTTGAGATCAAAATGAGGTCTAAGTTCTATTCTGATTCATGCAATCTCTTATGCTTTAAATTAACTCAGCAAAAAAGGTTGGTGTTATCAATTCAAACAACATCTTGATTCCATTCCAATGTAACACAGCGTGTATACGCTAGTGCTTGGAATAATTTAACATGTTTCTGAATCATCTCACATTCTTTGAACCCTAAGATTCTTTCTTGGGTATTAAAGGCTTCAATTAATAGGATGCTCAATAGAGTAAACATGTTTCAATTGAACTTCACTGAGAAATAATAATAACATAAATCTGGATTTATATGTTCCGTCTATTTCCAAAAGTGACCATTTCAATATACTGTATAATAATTCAAAAACATTAATAAGAATTTAATTTCAAGAACACAGGAAGGAAAAAGAAGAAAAGGAAAGGAGGGAGGGGGGGAGGAATGAGAGTGGGGGAGGTTCTGAGGGAAGTCCTGCCATAGCACTTGGCTACCACAGGTGCCCCTGAGATGTCAAGGTGGCCATGCCCACCCCAGCCCCTCAAGGTCATTGATGTTGCCCTCAATGAAATCGACTTTGACACTACTGCTCTATGGAAACAAAAGTTGAACTCTGAAGAAGCAGGAAGGGAAAAGTATTGGTGCTTTTGAATTAAATGTGGAAGACTGTAAGGGGGCAGATCATTCTGGAGAAAGTCTATCTATCTATGTGCTGCTAAGAACTGACACAAATTTAATGGGATATAATTAATCTATCAATCATGCAGATATTTTAAACACACATTTAAATCATTTTAATTCCTGTTTCTTAGAATGCTACTGACTGTTGGATGTATAAATATGCCAAAAGGAAAACTGTATGCATGATTAAACAAAGTCTTTTCTATTAAATTTATTATTGCTATTATTTATTCTTTCTCTTTTTCAATAAGATATAATAATACAGTCAGTTTTATGTGCCCATTCAAACCATTCCATTTTTATCTCTTATAATAGCTGGTCTCAAACTAAATGTTAGATCAATTTCAGGCTGTTATGTTATCTGAAACATCAAATCAATTTCCTTATCAAAAGAAGCACAAGTCATACTTCTTTTTTTCTTCCTTTGCAGCTAGTATAATTATCAAAGAAAAATATAGCTGCATCCTCTGACTTTGACCCTATTTTAGCCCTCAGCCCATAGAATCAAAATGCTTCTCATTTCTCATTCAATCCCATCAGAAATTTTGTTTTTCTCCTCTGACACATTCTTGGTGCTACTTTAAGGTAGCTCTTAGTAATCACCTAGGCTAATCCTTGCAATTATTTTGGTAAAATTTCTGAAGTGTTTTGCCCTTGCTTGTTTATTGCTGAGGCTGAGAGAGACTGGCCCAAGGTCACCCTGTTCTCTTTGTGCCTAAGGCAAGACTAGAACTCACAATCTCCTGGTTTCTAACCTGGTGCTTTAACCATTGCACCAAACTGGGTTTTGGTTTTTTTTGCTGCATTCTAATTATCCATTGATCAATATTGTTATCCCCCAGTAAACAGCAAAGCTTCTGTTTTCCAATAACCTTAGAGCTTATAATAAAATCAATGGGAAATTTGTGCCCTTCAAATATTGGTAATCAACAATTATTATTCCTTGTCCCTAACTGTTCTAGCTATTGGGGAATTGGAGTTACCAAGGATAGCTATCTTTTCTTCCAAAACTACAGTATTATATGTTTGACATTGCTAATTAAAGTGTGTCAGTTTATACACTGCTCAAAAAAGGAACACAAAAATAACACATCCTAGATCTGAATGCATGAAATATTCTTATTAAATACTTTGTTCATTACATAGTTGAATGTGATGACAACAAAATCACAACAAAATTAATCAATGGAAATCAAATTTGAAGCAACCCATGGAGGTCTGGATTTGGAGTTTACACTCAAAATTAAAGTGGAAAAAAACACTAGAGCCTGATCCATCTTTGATATAATGTCCTTCAAACAAGCAAAATGAGGCTCAGTAGTGTGTGTGGCTTTCCACGTGCCTGTATGACCTCCCTTCAATGCCTGGGCATGCTCCTGATGAGGTGGAGGATGGTCTCCTGAGGGAATTTCCTCCATACCTGGACTAAAGCATCCCCAACTCCTGGACAGTCTTGTGGTGCAAACTGGCGTTGGTGGATGGAGCGAGACATAATGTCCCAGAATGTGATCAATTGTGATTCATGCTTTGTGGGAACAGGTGGGCCAGTCCATAGCATCAATGCCTTCATCTTGCAGGAACTGCTGACACACTCCAGCCACATGAGGTCTAGCATTGTTGTGCAATCAGGAGGAACCAGGCCCAACCGCACCAGCATATGGTCTCACAAGGGGTCTGAGGATTCTCATTCTCAGTACTAATGGCAGTCAGGCTACCTTGGTAAGCACATGGAGGGTTGTGCGGCCCCCAAAGAAATGCACCCCAGACCATTACTAACCCACTGCCAAAACCGGTCATGCTGGAGGATGTTGCAGGCAGCAGAATGTTCTCCATGGCATCTCCAGACCCTGTCATGTCTGTCACATGTGCTCAGTGTCAACCTGCTTTCCTCTGTGAAGAGCACAGCGGCGCAGTGGTGAATTTGCCCAATCTTGGTGTTCTCTACAAATGCCAAACAATCATGCACGGTGTTGGCTGTAAGCACAATCCCCACCTGTGGACTGTTGGGCCCTTATTGCCATCCTCATGAGGTTTGTTTCTGACCCTTGAGCAGCCACATGCACATTTGTTGGGCCCGCTGGAGGTCTTTTGTAGGGCTCTGGCAGTGCTCCTCCTGTCCCTCCTTGCACAAAGGTGAAGGTAGTGGTCCTGGTGCTGGGTTGTTGCCATCCTATGGCCTCCTCCACGTCTCCTGCTGTACTGGCCGTCTCCTGGTAGCATCCTCCATGCTCTACCGCTGACAGACACAGCAAACCTTGCCACAGCTTGCATTGATGTGCCATCCTGGATGAGCTGCACTACCTGAGCCATTTGTGTGGGTTGTAGACTCGTCTCATGCTACCACTAGAGTGAAAGCACTGCCAGCTTTCAAAAGTGACCAAAAACCACCAGCCAGAAGCATAGGAAACTGAGAAGTGGTCTGTGGTCACCACCTGCCAGAACCATTCCCTTTATTGGGGATGTCTTGCTAACTGCCTATGCTTTCCACCTGTTGTCTATTCCATTTGCACAACAGCATGTGAAATCGATTGTCAATCAGTGTTGCTACCTAAGTGGACCAGTTGATTTTACAGTAATGTGATTGACTTTGGAGTTACATTGTGTTGTTTAAGGCCCTGTCACACTGCCCAACGGATGCAAAACAGACACAACGGATGAGCAAAATGTTCCATCCGTTGTTATCCGCTCTCAAAAGGGACAAAAATTTGCATAACCGGAGTGGATAACACGGACGGGGGGAGGATGCAGGGCGGATGGAGAAGTGGATGCAGAACGGAAGCCTAGCGGATAGAAGCGGATGGGAGTGGATGGCACATCCACTAGGCTTCCGGGGACCTCAGCAAAGCGGACGCGGAACGGATGAAGCGGATGCAGAGCGCATGCACAGCGGATGAAAGCGGATGCAGAGCGGAAGCCTAGCAGATGCACAGCGGAAGCCTAAACGGAATGCCTGGCGTTAATTGCACATGCGGGGGGGATGCATTTGCGCAAGCCACGCGGATATAAAGGGAAGCAGCTCGCACTGCCAGGATTCGGAGGAAAGACCTGCTGCAGGATACATCGAGTCCTTGCCTGCCCTGCCTGCATGCCTGCCTGCAGCTTGCTGCCAGCCTTCCTGCCAGCCTGCCTCCAAGCCTCCTGGCCAGCCTCCTGCCAGTCTTGCTCTCTGCCTTGCCTGCCAGCCTTGGTGCCAGCCTGCCTGCCAGCCTTGGTGCCTGCCTGCCTGCCAGCCTTGGTGACTGCCTGCCTGCCTTCCTGCCAGCCTTCCTGCCAGCCTTCCTGCCAGCCTTCCTGCCAGTCTTCCTGCAGCCTTGGTGCCAGCCTCCCTGCCAGCCAGCAACCCACAAACCATGGGGAAGAAGCGAAAGTCTCAGCAACCTGCCGCCATCCCTGGCAAGAGGGACACGGCCACCCTCCCGCCCCCTGTCCCTGACTCTGCTTCTGCTGGGGCTTCTGCTGCTCGGGCTCGCTCTTCTGGTGCTGGAGCTTCTGCTGAAGCTGCTCCTGGAGGTGGTGCTTCTGCTGCTGCGTACTCTGCTGAAGCTGCTCCTGGCGGTGGTGCTTTTTGCTGCTGCGTTACTCTTGCTGAGCTGCTCCTGGTCCTGCTTGTCCTGCTCGTCCTGCTTGTGCTCCTGGACTTGCTCGTAATGCTCCCCCCGTCCTGCTCATTGCTCCTGGTCCTGCTCGTGCTCCTGGTGCTGCTGGTGCTGGTGCTGCTGGGGCTGCTGGGGCTCCTGGTGCTTTTACCTCTGCCTGCTGCTGATCCTGGTCCTGCTGATCCTGCTGCTGCTGCTGCTGATGATGATGATGATCCTGCTGCTGATGATGATGATGATGATTAATGATCCGCTGGTGATGATGATGATGATGATGATGATGAAATCCTGCTGGTGCTGCTGCTGCTGCTGGTGTGGAGGACCAACCCTACCACCTGGGAGCCCCTCTGATGAGGGCCCATCTGGTCCTGCCAAAGGGAGGAAGAGGCGTATTGCGGGGACGGAGAGGAAGGCAATACTTCATTGAGAGGAACACGAGGATGAGGTGCTGGAGCGGCTGGCAGAGGAATGACTATCCGTGCGGAAGGGACACCGGCTGTACAGGGACACCAAGCGGAAGCGGCTGCTTGAAGAGAGAGAGGGCGGGAGAGTATCGGTTAGCCACTTCAGAGGTGCTCCTTGGCTGGTGGAAACATATGCACACCTGGTACGGGAAGCTTCACCTGAAGAAATCTTGGCCAGGGCCACAGTTAAGCTGATGGACAGAGAGAGACCTACGTCATGGCCAGGTGCAGCTTCCTGGAGGGTGAGATCCGCCAACCGAGGAGCAACCAGAGCCCCTCTGTCTACCCTCTCTCTCCAGCATCCTGCCTGAGACCCAGTCCTCTTCCGGCCAAGAGTCAGTCCCTGTCTCCAGGCAGGTTTCTGTGGAGCGTGCCAGGGCGGAGAACCGGCAGACAGCTGTTGTAACTGTGGGGAGTGCGTGGAGGACTCCCTGGTGTGGTGGGAGAAAGGAGACATTGAGTCCACCACAGTTGTAGCCGCAATCCACCCCCACCATCTCCACCTCCACAGAAAGGCAGAGACCAGACAGCAGGAGGGGCAGAAGCCACACTGTCCTGCTGGAGATCAGGGACACCATCCGCACCAGCATAGCTCTCCTCTCTCAGCTGCTCCACCACCGACTCCTCATTTTCCAACTGCAAAGACCTCTTCCTTCCACCTATGTCAACAGACCCTCAGGAACATGGAGGAAACCCCCAGTACCAGGTGTGTGAAGGACCGGAATCACCGAGCTGCTTCACAAACCTCCAGATCCAGAGGAAACCTGCTCCCACCCAGTCCAGGTCTGCTCCTCCACCCCAGGTGATGTCCCCCCAATTCCAAGGGCTTCCCACAGGCCCTCACCTACCAGGGCTTACGGCTACCAGGAGGTCCAGCAGCACAGGCAGCAGCCCTTCCAGTCCAGGACACAGAGTCATCGGACGACACTGTTGCCACCGGTTCCACTGATGCCACCGATGCCACCCACAACAATAGCCCAAGAACGACAGCGTAGCCACCACACACCACCGATGCCACCCACGCCAGTCCTCAACCAGCTGCAGACCAGAACAGCCCCACTACACTGCTCCTTCCTCCCACACCACAGCCAAGCCCGGCCTCCAGTACATCTGTCATCCATAGTACTGGGGCTGACACCCCATGGCATGGAGGAAGGACCTCTCAGCATCACGGGTCTGAGCCAGCTGTCTGAGAGCTTCCTCAAACACACCTCCCCTGTTGTCCTCTCAGGCCAGGTACGCCAATGACGATACAGACCAAGCACTCCAGCACCACCCACCTCCCACAGCACCTGACCCTTCACCCTGAGACTGGGCACCACCTCCGAGTGACCAATAAGAGTGCCAGAGACTGGGTAGCTTGGTTTCTGTGGACTTTATTTGGACACTTTACTTGGGTCAATTTTTTTACAGCTTGCTTTGTTCAATAAAGTTTATCTTTGATTCGCACACTTGCTTCATTCTTTTTTTTTAATAAAGTCTTGGTGGAAAACTTTTAGAATTGGTTTAAGCCTTTGCATTGCTTGTGGGATGGGTTAAGATAAAGCAGTGGAATGGGCAGGGATACCTGTGGGATGGGTAATAGCTGTGGGATGGGTGAGGATAGCAGTGGATAATAAGCCTCCAGTGCAAGCATAGTGGGAACTGTATGGTCCACCCTCCCTGGTGCCACACCTATGGCCCTTATTATCAAATAAAATGTAATAAATCAATCCACACATGTCAACACAAAACACAACTGTTAATATAAAATGCCGCTGTCAATTGTAGGGCCCACCCAAACATACATGGCCCCAATCTCTGATCCGTGTGATGAGACAGGCTGAAGAAGCACCCATAATCATCTATCATCCTGTCGTTGCACTAACTCCCTGTTCCATGCTGGGGAGTGCACCAAGTGTGACATTTTGACATCTTGCGTGTCGTGGACAGGGGTCTTGGATCTGAAAGCCCATGATGAGGTTGCCTTCCAGCCCCTCCTTGAGGTCACTGGCGTTGGTATACCTGTGGCACTCTGAACATGAGCGCCTGCTTAAAGCATAGCTCATCGTACTGAAACTTTATAGTCAGCATCGAACATGGCAAAGAGGAACGATGCTGAAGAAGCCCTTGTAGTTGAAAATAAGTGCGAGCCCGACCTTGAATGGTGTGGTGTTTGCAGGCACGACGTGCTGTGCCATCTTATGGCTCCAACGGGCTGTGGGAAGTTCCCACCTCTGATACACGCACTGTGCCAACTTATCATTCCACTCCTTCAATCAGTGAGGGCAAGCTGGAGGAGTCTCGCAGGTATTTCTAGGATGATGGCCTGCACCAGTTGTGACACACATGACTGATTGGTGTTGGATGTGGCACAACCTCGCATGCCGATATCTGGCAATGACTCCGACGTGGTCGCCTCCGAGGCCAGGTTGGCGCAGTAGTCAGTGCCACAAGCCCCAGGTATCCAGGCTGGAGTCGGAAGTTGGTGTTTTCTTTGGTCAACCTGGGTGTCAGCACTGCACAACTTTTCAAACATGCGCTGGAGGCATCCCTCATGAAGTTCATGGAATGCCCGAGTTTCTTCATTCCTGAGCTCCCAACGACAGACTTGTTGTACACGATCCGGTACTTCGTGCTCTTCTCCAAATCCATCTTCGGACCCAGACGCTTCTTAGCCGCCTCCCTTTTCTTCCTGTTAGTAAAGTTCAAGAGCCTGTAAGCAATGGCTTCGCACTGTTGCAGAAGGATTAAGTGGCCTGCAAAAAAGGACTGTGTTACATCCACGGTTGACATGACTGTGATTAGCTGGAGTGCGTAAGAGCAAGAGGTCAGATGAAAGGTTTCAAAGGTGCTGCCTATGCAGACCAAGGGAGGGCCTGCTGGCTGAAAGTGAGATGACAGACGAGGTGTGCTTCCGCCTTTTTATAGGCAAGTGATAACGGTGATCCCTTTGCATCCTCTCAGGCATCCTCTAGCATCCTGTAGACATCCTTAATATCCGAGATAGGTCCCCTCTGGGAACGTTTTTTTTTCCATTTTAAAACACTTTGTTTCTACTTGGCATCCCATCTGCCTCCGTTTGCGTCCGTTCTGCTCCTCCCTGCATCCAAGCGATGTGAGTTGCGCAGATGCGGAACGGATGCCTAGCGATTATACGGATGCGTCAACGATTGCAGAACGGATGCATAGCGGATGCAGAACGGACGATTGGATACATTTCGCGGCAAAAAGTTTTGAGCAGCTTAAAACTTTTATGAGCGGATGAAACGTCAATAAACGGATGCTGGACGGATAGAGAGGGAGCAAAACGGAGGCAGTGAGTACATCGTGTTAACAAACGGATGGCAAGCTTTTTTGTCCGTTTTATATCCTCTTTGCATCTGTTGGTGCAGTGTGACAGGGGCTTAAAATGTTCTCTTTATTTTTTTTGAGCAGTGTATAATAATTTGAATATCATGGTTCTTCAAAGTCGCACATCTGTTGTGGGTTTATTATATCTTGAAGCAAAGAAAAAATGCATCTTAAAAATATTATTCTTCTCTAAAGAATAAGCCATTTGATTGCTGCTGCAGATTGCCCTGTGGGATATCATAATGCAAATGTTGTTGGAATTTATTATATACCACCTACAACATACAGGGTAGTGAGGCATACTACACCTACCCCTATGCCAAAAATATTTTTGACATTTAAAATTAACCAGTGCAGCTATTATTCCTCCCATACCATTTCAGTAGAAGAGTACTTAGATTAATACAGATGACCATGTTCTCAGTAAGAATCTATTAATTCAGATGACCATGTTCTAAGTAGGATTCTAAACATGATAAATGTGCTGAGGGAAAAGAAAAGGGGTCATGTTGGGGGGGGGGAAAGGATGAAATCACATAAATGCCAAGACTTACAGTCTTGGGGCAGCTATTGGGACAGGAGTGCATAATGACAGTGTTTGTGTGATGATATTACCATATACATATCTGTTGTAATTTTGGATGCATCATAATTTCTTAAGAATGGCATTGTGACCCTCTTTCAGTTCAGCACTGATAAAAAGAAAACAAGAGAAGCAGGATTCCTCCCATGCTTGGTAGAATTATTCAGGTAATTAGCTCACTAAATGATTAAATCATTAGAGACTTTTTTCCAGGAAACACACCTGCTGCTTTCTTCAGTTTTATCTTTGGTTTTTACTAGAAATTCAGTTTCTACTGATCTTATCAGTAGTATCATGCTATTTTTATCTGTTTGGCTAATATATTTCACAAGAATTATGCAAAACAGTCCATTCATTCTTCTCACAATCTTCTCTAACAAGTTTTTAATCTGTACAATGCAAGAATATTTGGTTAGAAATTTGGTACATATTCAAATACATATTTTGACTTCATGTAACAAAGATCAACTTGCTTCCTGACAAAATATCTTTCTGTATGACAATTTTGTCTTTATAAATTTCCCAAAAAGTAGAGAAAGAAACTAAGGGATCAGCCATATTGGACTTAATTCTCACTAACAGAGATGAAATGATAGAAGATGTTGAAGTTACAGGAACCTTGGGAGGGAGTGATCATGCAATATTAGAATTCAACATTATGCTAGTGCAAGCAACAGAACAATGTCAAACTAGCGTCTTAGATTTTAAGAAAGCTAATTTCTTAATGGATAGATTATGGATCTATCCATCAGATATGGATAGATATAGATATCATTCAGAAATGGATATGGATATCTATCAGAAATTAATAGATTAACACTTGAAATTAAAGAGAAGGAAGATACTCAATATTTTGAAACATGGGATTCATTTTATCCATCATTAAATAACAGAAACAGAAGTTATAATGTTAAAAATTTTAAGCAAAGGATTAATTTTACCATGAGGGTTTATTATGATATCTTTATTATCAATATGTTTTAGTATTAACAATTAAGTATGAATATTATGTGGAGAAAATACTGTTATTATATAATCACTCATAATGAACATTGTGATCATGATGACTAATGCTCAAACTAACTGTAACCAGACAACACACTGTTTACATAGACATTGAAATAGTTGCTGTTTCTTTATATAGGTGAAACTCGAAAAATTAGAATAGCGTGCAAAAGTTCATTTATTTCAGTAATGCAACTTAAAAGGTGAAACTAATATATGAGATAGACTCATTACATGCCAAAGCAAGACAGTTCAAGCCGTGATTGTCAATAATTATGAGATTATGGCTTACAGCTCTGATTGAAAAACCCCAAATCCCACAATCTCAGAAAATTAGAATATTACATGCAAACCAATAAAAACAAGGATTGTAACATAAGAACAATATCGGACTCTCTAAAAGTAAGAAGCATTGCATGTGTACTCATACTCGGTTTGGGCCCCTTTTTGTTAGCAATTACTGGCCTCAATTGCAGCGTGGCATGGAAGCTGTCAGCCTGTTAACACTGCTGAGTGTTATTGGAAGCCCAGGATGCTTCAATAGCGGCCTTTTCATCTCTTTTGCATTTTCGGTTCTCATGCTCTCACTTTTCTTTGGCAATGCCCCAAGAGATTCTCTATGAGGTTATAGGTCAGGCAAGTTTGCGGCCAATGAACCACAGTAATCCCATGGTCATTGAACCAGGTTTTGGTGCTTTTGGTAGTGTGGTTAGGTGGCAAGTCCTGCTGGAAAATGAAAGTCAAGCATCCCACCCAAAGCTTGTCTGCAGAAGGAAGCATGAAGTGCTCCAAAAATCTCCTTGGTAGGACCAAGGCTGTTGTTGACCCTGGACTTAATGGAAGCACAGGGACCAACACCAGGCCAGATTAAACATGGGGCTCCCGCAAATCAAGACCACCAGACTGTGGAAACTTCACATCTGGACTTCAAGCATCTCTGCCCATGAGTGTTTGCCTTCTCCATTCTTTCCCTCCATGAACTGTGGGTACCTTGGTTTCCCACACATGAGACGCAAAAGAAGTGTGCCTCTTTCACTCAGAAAAGAGAACTTTGACCCCTGAGCAACCAACCTAGTTCTGCCCTTTTTTCTTTAGCCCAGCCTTAGACGCTTCTACGTTTTGTTGTTTAGGAGCGTTTGACACAGAGGAATACGACATTTGAAAGCCCATGGTCCGGATCCATCTTGTGTGATGGCTCTTGATGCACTGACTCCGAGCCTCAGTCCCACTCCTTGTGAAAATCCCCAACACTTTTTTGAAATGGCCTTTGTTCTTGGACCCAATCTCTCTCAGACCCGCTGCGGTCACTCCCTGCTGCTTGTTGCACCTTTTCTTCCACCACTTTTCTTTCCTCATAACTTTTATTAATGTGCTTTGATACAGCACTTTGGAATATCCAAGTTCATTTTGCAATTACCTTTTGAGGCTTTCCCTCCTTATGGAGGGTGTCAATGATGGTTTTCTGCACAACTGTCAGGTCAGAAGAATTTCCCATGATTGTGATTCCTACTGGACCAAACTGAGAGACCATTTAAAGGCGCCCTTTGCAGGAGTTATGGCTTAATTAGCTGATTAGAGTGGGACACTCTGACCCTAGAATATTGAACCTTTTCACAGTATACTAATTTTCTGAGATTGTGGATTTGGGGTTTGCATGAACTGTAAGCCATAATCATCGCAATTATGACAAATCACAGCTTGAACATGTAATGAGTCTATCTCATATATTAGTTTCACCTTTTAAGTTGTATTACTGAAATAAATAAACTTTTGCACGATATTCTAATTTTTTGAGTTTCACCTATATAGTAAAAATAAAAAAATATTGAGATTAAAAAAACCTAATTTTAATAAATTTAGAGAGAGCTTGGGAAGGATTCCATGGAGGAGAATCCTCAAGGGCAAAACAACTCAAGAAGCTTGGGAATTTTTGAAAACTGAAATTATAAAAGCCCAATCTAGCACAATACTAATGAAGAAGAAAAATAACAGCTCTCAAAAGAACCCAGCATGGCTTCATAAAGAACTCTGATAAATTGAAAAACAAAAAGTACAAGTATAAAAAGTGGAAAGAGGGACAAATAACTGAGGCAGAGTATCAGCAAATAGCTCAATCCTACAAATATGAAGTAAGGAAAAGCAAGGCTCAAAATGAACTAAGACTTGCGACAAAAATTAAAAATAACCAAAAAAAAGCTTCTTTCAACATTTAAAAAACAAGAAAAAAGTCAACAAAATGATTGATCCACTAGTGGGAAAAAGTGGCAAGAAGATGACAATCAACAGAGAGAAAGCAGAACTATTTAGCTCTTTTTTTTTACTCAAAGGAAAAAAACAGTCCAACCTATCAAAACAGTAACACAAAAAAGCAGATTAGAAACACACATTAAAATAGACAAGAAAATGGTAAGTGATCACCTGTCCACCCGAGAAATAGACAAGAAAATGGTAAGTGACCACCTGTCACCAGGACCAGATGGATTACACCCCAAGGTTCTGGAGGATATGATCTCAGAATCATTGAATTATATATTTCAAAGTTCCTGGAGCACCAGGGAACTGCCAGAGGACTGGAAAAGAGCTGATGCAGTTCCCATCTTCTAAAAAGGAAAAAAAAATAGATCCAGGAAATTACAGAACTATCCACCTGACCTCAATCTCTGGGAAGGTTCTGGAAAAAATTATCAAACAGCAAATCAGTGAACACCTATAGGCAAACAAAGTCATAACCAAAAGTCAACATGCCAAATCATACCAGATAAATCTTATTGCATTGTTTGGCAAGGTGACAAAATTAGTGGACCAGAGAAATGCTGTGGATATAATTTACTTGGATTTCAGTAAGGCATTTGACAAAGTAGACCACAATCTACTATTTGATAAGGTAGAAAAATGTGGGTTAGACAACATCACCACTAGATGAATTCGTAACTGACTGACCAACCGCACTCAATATGGAACTGCATCTACATGGAGGAAAGTATGGAGTGGGGTAACCCAAGGCTCTGTTTCGGACCTAGTACTCTTCAACATCTTCATCAATGATTTGGATGAAAGGACAGATGGGAAACTCATTAAATTTGCAGATGACACCAAGATGGCAGGAATAGCCAACACTCCAGAAGATAAGGTTAAGATTCAGAAGAATCTTGACTGACTTGAACATTGGGTGCTATCTAATAAAATGAAATTGTGAAAAAAGTAAGGTTCTACATTTAAGCAAGAAAAACCAAATATGCAGTTACAGTATAGGTGATACGTCGCTCAACAGTAGTAATTGTGAGAGAGATCTTGGAGTCCTAGTGGACAATCACTTAAATATGAGCCAGCAGTGTGCCAAAAAAACCAACACAGTTCTAGGCTGCATTAACAGAGGGTTAGAATCAAGATCATGTGAAGTATTCATACCACTTTATAATGCCTTGGTAAGGCCACCCTTGAAATACTGCATCCAGTTTTGATCTATTTTAAAATCTATGATCTACTTTAATATTTAAACTAGGAAGATATATTTCTAAGTATGTTTGAAAGAAAAATTTAAAGATGAGAACCTTAGATGAAGTCAAAAGAACAATTAATGGCAGATGACTTTAAATTATTTTAATATGTACAGTAAAGAAAAAATAATAATATAGATAAAAATATAGTTGAAGTTATTATCCTTACAATGGAGAAATAGATTGTCCACAAACTTTCAGGGTTTCACTTTATTTATTTGTTTTTGCACAATCTGACTTATGCCATAACTGTTCTGGAAATACATAAACTTATGTGGTAAAGTCAGGTGATGCTGGAGGAAATCATGGAAGTTTAGAATTGTTTTTTGAACTGGCACAAAGGACTCATATAGATTTATTTTTAGACACAGAACTGAATAGAGTGGATACTTCCAAGCACCATGGTTGGCAGATAATGATTTTATTTAAAAAAAATTATTTTATTGAAAAAAGAAAATCCTGTTCTTTCCTTTTGTCTTGATAGCCTCATACAGAACATCATCCCCAATCCTTCTGATTCTACTCTGACATTTCACTCAAGATATGTTATATAGACAAGTCTTCAGCAATAATTTAGTTCCTAACATTCAAAAAAATCCAATATCACATTCATTTTTGCTGTTTGGTGTTATCTGACCAAAGTATTCCCAGAAAGAACTGTTGTTTCCAGGTGGATGGCATCCAAAAACATGGTGTTGTTTTTAACAAAGATAAATACCCTACTTTGCTTTGATTTGGAACTGAATCCTCCTATTGTGGCTTTACTGTAAATGAAAGCAGCACTTGACTTTCTGAATTGAACACTTTTTATAACTTCTATGAGCAATTTCCAACAGTGTACAGAGAAAATATTTGTTTTGTTTTTGATTAACTTGGAACAGTTGATTTTCTTCTTTAAGTTTTAATTGATATTTTAAATTTAAATATAATTAAAATGTTAGGATACCAAGCACAGTTGTCATATGGTTTGCTGCACCAGCAACTAAAGAGAATGGTTCATGTACCAGGAAATAAATTGACAGGAAAAATCTTGTTTAGTTTTAAGGCTGAAGAACAATTCTGAAAATCTATCATGCAGTTTGAAATTGTGCAGTGCTTTCCTTCTTAAATCAGCTTTTCTTACATTAGGGTTTTTTTTTTAAATTATTTTAATTCTTAAAAGCAAAACTGTACATGTGGTAGTTATAATCCATGGAGAAATTTGCAAAAGCAGAAGTTATCTTTCAGAGGTGAGGGGTCCATTCCTGATTTTTGTTGCTTTTTAATCTCCTAGTTTAAATTTAATGTTTATCCTCTCAACTTGACTTCCATTTTTAAAATGCTATTCCATGGGAGCCATAGGACATTGGTAAAGGAAGATTCTATGCCTGTTCATCTATAGGTGAACAAAGCACATGATGCCAAGAAAAGTTTCTTCATCCAAAATCTGAAGTGATAGAAATTTGTTTTAAAAGTCAAATAAGAAAAGATAAAGCTATGCTTTCAGTTAAAGTGTTACTTATTTGTTAGGCTTCATCATGAATCAGTAAACTAATTTATTGCATTTTAATGTTGTCATCTAAAAATATACATTCCCTGTTATTGTTTCAGATGCTACTTTATTTGACAGATGTTTAAACTGTAACAGAAAACACTTTTTAATAATTAATACACAACAGTAGAAATAAAATAATTTTGAAAACATTAAACCAGTTCCAAGCCATTTAAAAATACAATTTGAAAGTCATTAATTTGATATTGTTTATCTTTTAATATTTTGCTGAAAATTTCAGAATTCTGACTGCATTTTCTTCATATGTGTTTTAAAAATCAAATCAATTTTATTTGCAGTCGAAAGGTTATAAATATCTAAATTCATCATTGGACAAAAACATTTTAGAAGTGAAATATTTAATGATAATAGACTTTTAAATAGAAATAAATATTACATAATAGACTTATAAACCTCAATTCATTGATTTCTTACTAAAAGCTGTGTTTCTGTAAAAACTTGGGTGTAGCCACTGTAATCTTAGAATTTTCATCTGTAAGTAAAACTTTTACATATTCAGAAGAATCTCTTCCTGATTTAGATATTAAAATAGGCCATAGATTTTTAAATAGATCAAATAAACTTCTTGCTGAAGATTCTAACAAAATTCACAAAGCAATAAAATATGATACACCATTCAGGATCAGTATATTACAGGGACAAATTCTTTGAAAAATGCATTTTTAAAAATCTACCATATAGTATATTTGATGGCAATAGATTTAATTTGACTTTTGAAAAGGCTATTCTGTATTTACTTAAATATAAACTTAAATATATATTTAAATATATTATACTTATATATACTTAAATATTTTAAATATATTCAGATAATTAAAGAGTTGAAAAATATATCTGAAATTAATTCCAAATGTTGCAAAAGAATGACTTGGCCATTAATTCCTGGACTGAATTATCTTTATTTGATACAATTAATTGCTAATGAAATGTCCTATAAGTTGAAACTCTGGAAATAGACCTAATTAATTGTTTAACTATAACATTACAAAGCCAAAAATGAAAAAGGGAATTTATAGGAAACAGTAACATAAATTTTATAGCAACACACAATACAAATTTAGCCATATTGTAAAAATATTTCTTATGTCTTATATACAAGCCCAAAAATACTATTTAAACATTAAAAGCAAAACTAAAAATCATCTTACATACTTATTAGAAGTACTTTCTGAGCAAATATTAAATTAAGTGGGGTATCCTTGGTGCTCTCTTTACTTGGTTGTTTGCTTGCAGATATTTCATTACCTAACGAGATAAAATTCCTAGTTGTGTAATGAAATGTCTGCAAATAAACTATCAAGCTCAGATAGCACCAAAGGCGTCACAGTTCAAGCCTGAGATGTTCTATTGGAATTAAATTAAGTGATATGCAAAAATACTTGCTATATTTTTCATTATGTAGCTGTTGACTTACTAGAAAAATGTTTAAGGTATAATTTATCTATTACAGGTTATTCTCTATTTATAACCAAAATTGAGCCAGATGTATGGCTGTAAGTCATGTCATTCATTAAATGAGTCATTCTGGGGGGCAACCCAATGGTACAACATTTTTTGTCACAGTCATTTAGTGAATTTCATGGTCATTTAACAAACCCATTGTCCACAGAAACTTTTTATCAGAAAGGGCATAAATGCAGGCCACTGACCAAACACTCAAAATGTGATCGTATGGAGGGCTTGGGCCATGAGAACTTCAAATACAGCACATGGTTGTCTTTTGGGGGAGGGGGACTAAGTGGCTGGTCATATGTAAAAGACTACTTATACAATGTGATCCTGTGAATGAAAAACATTGTTCTTATGATTATGTTATGATTAGTACCACATGTTATAGGATTATGTTTTTTTTCTTCAGAATAAAATAGTGTTCTATTTCCATTGATGTTTTCCTATCCTGTTTAAGACCCATGTTTAATTTTGATACCCTAGCAATAATGCTATCCAATAGTATTAGATCCCTTCTCATTATAATAAGTGTAATAAATGCAATGTGAGAGTCACCATGAAAAACTAGAGGAAAACATACATCGCCTGAGGAATGATCAGATAAAAGAGGGAGGAGCACACAACTGAATAATGGGCAGAGAGTGGAATTTAAAAAGGATCTGCCCTAACTTACCAAGCAGCAAAAAAAAAAAAAAAAAAGACAACAGGAGATTTATACTTTCAGACTTGCAAGATTCTATTAATGTAGTTTTAAAACAGTGTAGAATTCATTAATCTTGTCGTGTTTCCTGTCTGGTGTTCTTGGAAGCTGACACCCAAAGGCATCCAGAGTATATTGGAATGGATTAGCTTCAAACTGCTTTGAGGAAGTGGGAAGGGAAAACAGTCATGATGATGTTGAATTACCCTTATAGAAATTTGTAGCTATTTTTGCATCATGGAAAAAATCTATGTGGTCACTGAGTCAACTATGACTTGATGGCACATAATCAATTTTTACATTATAAAAAAGCATAACGTCAGAAACAAGCTTTCTAGATGACAGTTTAGAATTTGCAAAAGGGATTAACAATTACTTTACAAGAAATACTTTGAAACAATTAAGTGTTTTATGTATCTAGTCAACATTCTTATTACTTAAGAGAATATTTCCCAGCTAATGAGCTGAATTGTTAAACTGAATTGTGTTTGCCATAGGAGATACAGCTTTTTAAAAAGTTTATTATGGAGTATTGACACTTAATTTTTTTTTTGTTTTAATTCAAAATGGGCAGAACAACAACTTCCAAAAATTCTTAAGTCGCCACATAAGTTCCTAATAGAGTAATTGCAGTATTTGAAAATCAAGTTGGCATTCAAGGGTTGTTTGTACTTAAAGAAGATTACAAAAGCAGTTTGCCCTTGATGACACTAAGGACCAACAGCACAACCCATTGATCTTTTGTTTTCACTTCCAATGAAACTACTTAAGTTGGAATTTTCTCCTCTTGCTCACCCTGCCACTCTCTCTAGCAGCTGTCTCTAGCCACTCTCTCTAACAGCTCTCTAACCCTGCCACTTTATACTCTCTCCCTGCCACTCTCTCTAGTAGCTGTTGCCTCCGTCAAGGTGACAAACAAATGTTGCTCAATTTCAGTCAATACTGAACACAGACATAATTATTACAGCTCAACAGTGAAGCAATTATCTCTTGTTAAATTACGTTAGGGTTGGTTGGCTAAAAAAGTTTGAGGGGAAATGCATAATGGTGGGATAGGATGGTGGGGCACAATGGCTTTTAGCTGTTAATTAGGGTATTAACAATTTAAATATGATAACATTACATTTTGTTTTAAGGATCTCGTAGCTCTTTTATATTTATACTAATTAACTTCATCCATTAATTTATTTTGGCCCCTAATCAATATTTTCCCAATACCAATTCATCTTATAAGCTGTACCATTTAACAAGTATGTAGAAATGAACTTTACAATATTTAAAGTTATATTTACCTTAATTTTTTTTTTTTGAAAATTTTTTATTGATTTTTAGAAAGAAACAGACAAACACAACACAGAACATGAAAACATAAACCTCTTTTCTGAAAGCAGCCTGATCCCGGGTTACATCTCTTTGTACAGACACCAGTTCAAATTCATGCTCATTT
>BHFT01027341.1:0-28800 GCA_004320025.1 Laticauda laticaudata
GGTGGAGGAGGAGCGTTCCACAAATCAAGCTCAGCCTGTGAATGCGGAGATTAAGCACCTCCCACTACTGGATGCTGGACAGCTCAAAGAGAACGGGCATATCAGGTAAGTACCAACGCCCTTTTTCAACAAGCAAAATCAATGGGAAAATCCAGATTTAGCAATAGCAATAGCATTCAGACTTATATATTGCTTCACAGTGCTTTACAATTCTAAGCTGTTTATAGAGTCAGTATATTGCCCCCTCAACAATATGGGTTCTCATTTTACTGACCTTGGAACGATGGAAAGCTGAGACAACCTTGAGCTGCTCAGAATTAAACTCCTGGAGTGAGCAGGGAGTTTGCCTGCAGTACTGCATTCTAACCACTGCACCACTACAATTCTTTATTTACTTAACTACATGATTCACTTAACAACTGAAGAGATTTGCTTACCTACTGTGCCAAAAAATGTTGAAAAATGGAGTGCAACTCACTTAACTATCTTGCTTAGCAGTGGAGATTTTGGACTCAGTTGTGGTCATAAATCAAGGATTACCTGTATAATCTCACAGGAAGAATCTTATAGCCAGATTACATCTGCATAGTTTGAAGAAACAAACGTGATATACACTCTACTCTGCCCATAAATATTATCTACTAAGTTCTTTCCTCACCAATTTAATTTTAAAAACTGTTTAAAATAAAACCAAAGGTGTAAGGAATATCTTATCAATTCATCTTCTTGGAAACTGATGTTTGATAACTGGCCACGTATAACACAGCAGCAATTTCATGGAAAAAACAAGCCTCTGTGGCAGTCATATAGCAAGCAAGCTGGCAATTTCTTTTAGAATAGAATAGAGCTGGAAGGGACCTTGGAGGTCTTCTAGTCCAGCCCCCTCCTCAAGCAGGAGAACCGATACCATTTCAGATCAATGACTGTCTAATCCAGGGCTGTTAAACTCCCGGGCTGCATGCATCACACACTGCCCACGGCCACGCCTGGTTTAAGTGAAGGGGAAAAACGTCCCAACATGTAACATGACGGCGCCGTGACATGTGACACCCCTGGTCTGGTCTCTTCTTAAAAACCTCCAGTGATAGAGTGCCCATGATTTTTGAAGGCAAGTGGTTCCACTGGTTAATTGTCTAGTAAGGAAATTCCTGCTTAGTTCTAGGTTGCTTCTCCCCTTGATTAGTTTCCAACCATTGTTTCTTGTCCTCTGGTGCTTTGGAGCATAATGTCACCCCCTCTTCTTTGCGGCAGCCCCTGAAATACTGGAAGACTGCTATCATCCCTAATTCTTCTGTTCTCTAGACTGGGGGTCTCCAACCTTAGCAACTTTAAGCCTGACGGACTTCAACTCCCAGAATTCCCCAGCCAGGTTTGCTGGCTGAGGAATTCTGGGACTTGAAGTCTTCCAGGCTTAAAGTTGCCAAGATTGGAGACCCCTGGTCTAGACTAGCCAAATTTTCAAAATCTTGCACGATCACTGGCTCAAACCGAAGCAGGCCAGGGAAGGAGAGTGGCCTTTTTTTTACTTTTGCCCATCTGCCTCAGGCAACACACAGCCAGGGGACGAACCTCTCCCCAAATGCAGAGAGGCTTCCTTTAAATTTACCAGGCCATTCCCAAAGCTAACTGTACAAATGACCACGCCCACATTTCGTGACACCGGATTCCCACATATTAGGGCCTTGCGAGGAAACAGCCTGGTACAAACAAAGCAACCGTGGATCCAGAAGGCGCCGGTGACAGGCGGCAAGCGACACACACAACACACACACACACCATTTTTTTAAAAAAAAAAAACCTCTTGAATTGGTTACAATAACTTACGAACGTACACATTATTTTTCTTCTTCTTCCCGCAGATGCGATATGGGAGTCAGGGAGGAGTAGGAAGAGGAGGAGAAGGCGTAATTCCCCTGGGGAAGGCTTCGTTCCGCCCACCCCCGTTCAGCAGAGCTGCTCCACGCGTGTCAGTGGCTGCTCCCGACCACCTCCCCCCCCCAATGGGGTAATAAGCGACTTTGCTCCGGGGGGGGAAAAAGGGAAGGCTCTCCATTGCTTTCCTTTCCTCCCATCCCAAGCCCTCTCGGGAAATTCCCTCACACCCTTAACAAGGTTTTCTTCTCCTTCTCCAGATCAGGGAGAGGAAGAAGCCTCGCCTCTGGGATACCCACCGACCGCAGCCCATCCCACGAGACAGGGTGGGGTTCTGAAGCCGGCGGTTGCTGTAATAGAGAGAACAGGGGATTTCTTTAAGAAAAAGCCAGTCACGTCCACGCCGCCTTTATCCCACGCGAGACAGAGACGCCGGCGCTTTTCGTCCCCTTCCCGAGTTCAAAAGCGCCACAGAGCACGGATAGTAGGGCCTTTTCCGCGGTTGGAGGGGAGGTCACCACGCCGTCCGATTACCTCCGACTGTGGCGGGGCGCCTGCTGGGACCAGACAGAGCCAAAAGGCGTCGAGGCGGTATAGGGCCATCGGTGGTGTGTTGGGCCCCGGGCGGGTGTCTGAAGTGGCAGTAGGGCCTCCCGCAGGCCTGCCCGTAGGGACATTCGATGCCGCGGAAGAAGCCGCTCGAGCAGAGCATCCCGGCGTTGCATGAGGAGAAGAAAAGCAGGTCGCGGAATACCCCAACCGTCGCTTCTCCTCAGCTGATTTTTCGCAGCTTTAGGCTGCAACCACCTTCCTTTCGGGCAAGAAAGTATCGTTCCAAAGTTATCGGCGCATGCGCAGAGTCAGATCGACGAAAGAAGCCTTCCCTTGCCGTCTCCACTAAGGGTAAGACGTAGGGAAAAAGGAACAAGGTAGCCATCTTACTTAAAGGAAAAGAAGCGGAGTCCCAAAGGCGCATGATCTGTGAAGACGTCGGCTGTGACTTTAAAGGCAGAGGTCAAAGGTGTGCGCCACGGGATAGACGCTGAAAGTTTCGCCGCCATCTTAGTTAAGGACAACAGAAGGAATGCGCGTTCGCCATTGGATAAAATAAGGCAGGTTCCTTCCGGGTTTCGCATGGCAACACAGCTGGCTTGCTTTAAGATGGCCATGAAGGTGCCTGCTCAAAAATGTCTGTTGTAGATTATGAAAAGAAATGCATTGATATACAGATTTTAGAAAGCAAGAAATCAAAATTTAGCACTTTTCCTCATAGTCAAGACAAAAGGTCCAAATAATAAAGTTGGCAAAGCTGAATTTGAACTTCCATCGCCGCATCCTTAGAGCAGTATGCATGCATGCCGGCTGGGGAATTCTGAGAGTTTAAGTCTTAAAATTGCTATGGTTGTGCATTGTTAAATGGGCTTTTTCCCCAGGAGAAACGGTCCAGAGGACTGTCCAACTCACAAGCAATTAGGAAAGTAGACAGATGCTGTTAAAAGCATATAAGGAAGACATGGAAATTAGATACCGACCTTTCATTTGATCCTTACAACTGGTAGCAAAAGCTGAAAGCCCACTGAGAATATCAAGATTGATTTTCCTGCTTTTGTTATTGCAAAAGGAACATCTAACAGGACCCCCCATGCAGTATTACATGTACGGTCTGCTGAAATTGAATGGGCAATTTGCATAGAATGTGGATTTAAAGACGCATTTTCATGCAATATGCTGAGCTGTGATGTAGTTTCTTTGTATATGGACAGTGTTCTGTGAAGCCTCAATTATCATTTAGCTGCAAGTTGTGTAAAACCATCAATCCTAGGACAGTTATTTTAAAAAAATATTGTAAAAAAGGGTTATATTTTGTAAGATTCTCCAGTGAGCCAAAGGAGACAAATAGATCCAATTTGTTTCTTTTAGCTCACTGGAGAATCTTACAAAATATAATTTATATACAGGATATGTGCAAAAAAGATATATGCAGCAACATATGATGCATATTACATTAAGAATCTTCTTCCCCCCCCTCCCCCGAGGAATTTTGTCCAATGGAACCTATGCCCAGGATAACAAGATTTAAAGACTACTACTGTAGATATCCAGAGGCTGCAGCTGTGATTCGAACTGCCTTTTCTAGATCTGGCATATTCCAGATTGTTCAAATACAGCTTCTTGGATTACTCAACATGGAAATGCCAATGGGATTGTTACTTTTGAATTCTAGGATATGATCCCAATGTATCTAGAAGACACCAGATTAGAAAAAGTTGAGACATGCCAATTCTGATAGGTAACTTCAGCTCTTTAAAATGATGCTCATTGGCCCATTTTAGTAAATAATAAAATTACAACTAGAAGTGATTTTTTGGTAAAGTGCCCCTTGCCTTATAAGCAAAAAAAATCCCCTACAAATACCTCTATGATTTGAAAAATTTCATTTTAATGTTTTGATGTAATATATTTATTATTAGCAATCCCCTAGGATTGAGGCAGTGAATAGATTCACATATAAAACTCCCCCTCTTTTTTAAACAATCCTATAATCCCTTAATTCAGGGCAGAGTTGGGGTGACTGGGTGGAGCTGAGCATTTATTGGCCAGATGCCCTTCCTGATGCCTACATGGAGTTCACAGCAGTAATTTTCTCTGCATCCTGAGAAACATCTGCCGCTACCTAGGAATGAATTCTCAGCTTCCAAGTGGGAGGAGAGCATCTTCACCAATTAGGCCACCACATCAACTCAGCAAATAAGTCACATATATTATCTCTTCAAACACACAAGCATGTTAAATCTCTTCTCACACACAGGTTAAAGTTTTTGTTCATTTTATTTAAAAATAGAACAGAGAAAATACACGCAAAAATGGTGCACCAAATTTCAGTGCTTATTATTAAAAATACAGATTTGGAGAAAATGAAAATAACTCCTTCTCAACTCAAACACAGCACACAACAGCATGCAACAGATACACT
Organism: Laticauda laticaudata; assembly: GCA_004320025.1. Lineage (NCBI taxonomy): Eukaryota > Metazoa > Chordata > Lepidosauria > Squamata > Elapidae > Laticauda > Laticauda laticaudata. Next base: position 4,847 of record BHFT01027341.1, read on the forward strand.
GATCAAAATACAGAGATGGGTTTTAAAGCAGAGGATCCACTACAGCATTTTAAACATGTGTACATAATCATGTAAAATAAATGCATCTGAAAAACCGTTTTCATCACTTTCCGTTAGCAATCACCATAGGGGTTCTGGGATTGTAAACCTTTAAAAACCATGGCATTCTGGCAGAGGTGGGGGTTCTTGGCAAGAAGTTTATTTCCTACATATATTATTTTCCCTCTTCCTGTAGCCAGTATCTTGGCAGAGGAGACTATCAATTATAAATGCATGGGGGAAAGAATGAAGAGGGGTCTCTTTTGTTCTAATAAAAAAATACTGTAGCATCTCCACCAAAATCAGAATTCTCCTCTAAAACTTTGGAAGTGCAACATGACTTGATTTCTTCCTACAAAAATACCCATGTTCCAGCAGTAAGCGCAAGCTTTCATTATTATTTCAAAAGAAAGAAAATATACTGTACTTTCCCTTTAATAAAATACCAGTCTGATTACATATTGTAAAAGAGGAAGATTGGATCCTTTTTAAATATATCAATTTCTCTATAAAACAAAAAAATCAATTGCCTATGGACATGTATGGGATAAGGTATTTACTCCACTTCACTCCTGGAGCACATCAGCAATCTATATAGGCACCCAAAACTTCTAGAGCAGAAGTTATTCAAGCAAAAGATGACATTAATCTCATTTCTATTTTCCTACGGTACCAGGACACAAAAACAATGGTTTTAAAAAGTTATGCAAATGCATATTCTTCTTCAATAATAGGAAAGCCTTCCTTATGTCAAGAGCAATCTGGAACCAATGATCAAACACACTAGTGAACTGTGCTGGATATCCAGATTGCGTTCATTTGGTTTCTTGCAATGGACAGTTGGATCAACTTCATTGGCTACAGTACCTCTTTCCAAGACTATAAATTCTGCCATTGCTTTTGACCACTGGAAATCTATAAGGCCTAGGATCAATGGGGCCCTGAGTTCAAATAAATAAAGGGGGGGGGCAGTGCATCCTGGAATCAGTCCACAGAACAGCATTTGAAGACACAAGATTTAATGCTCCTCCAGGTGGATTCCTATTTCAAATTGAAGCAGCTGAATGTTATTTCCTAGGCTACTTTGTATACATTCTTCTCTCCCCAGTTACCATTTCACTAACCTCAATTGCTTTGTTACCCCAATCTGTCTCAATCCAACAATTCTCAACCATTCCCTCCCTTCCAAGACTGAGAAGTTTAGAAGCTGGAGTCCAACCCAAGTGAAAGATTGCTGTCAAAGCAAAGCTGGCTGAGGAATTCTGGGATTTGAAGTCCACAAGTCTTAAAGTGCCCAAGTTGGAGACCCCTGACCTAAGTTACAAGTAGTCCTCAACTTACAACTATTTCTCTAGTAACTGTTTAAGTTTACAATTGTGTTGAAAAAAATGGCTTATGATCGATCCTCACAATTACAACCACGGCAGCATTCCAGGTGGTCATGTTATCACCATCTGGGTGCTTAGCAACTGGCTTGCATTTATGAGCATTGCAGCATCCCTGGGTCATGTGATCCTCATTTGCCACCTTCCTAGCTGGCTTCTGCCGAGCAAAGTCAATGGGGAATCCAGCAGGCATGCTCACAAGGGACCATGTGGTGTCTCACTGAACCCCAGTGATTCCCTTAATAACCATGGCCAAAAAAAGTGGTAAAATGCCCATTTAAGGGGCACCTCACTTAAATGTCCACACCGCTCAACGAATAATTATCCCATTCCAATTGTGGTTATAAGTGGAGGCCTACCTGTACAGTACAATCCTTGACTTACAACCACAATTCAGTCCAAATTTTATGTTGCTAAATGAGGTGATTCTTAAGTGAATTTTGCTCCATTTTACCACCTTTCTTGCCACCGTTGTTAAGTGAATCGCTGCAGTTAAATTAGTAACTGATTAGTAATTGATTTTAGTTGTCAGAAGGTCGCAACAGGGAGACCCCATGACCCTGGGACTCTGCAACCATCATAAATATGATTTCAGTTGCCAAGCATTTGAATTTTGATCACATAACCATGGGGATGCTGCAACAGTTGTCAGTGGGGAAAAACGGTCATAAGCCGCTTCTCTCAGGGTTGTTTTAACTTTGAACAGTCACTAAATGAACTGTTGTTAAGTCAAGAACTCCCTGTACTGCCAAGGACAAGACTTGTTAATATGGCAACATCTGTTCCCTTCTGCTTCCCAGTTCCTTCTATTGCTATCCCTTGAAATAGCTTGGCAACTTTAAGCCTGACGAGCTTGAAGTCCGCCAGGCTTAAAGTTGCCAAACTTGGAGACCCCTGATCTAAATGTTACTTCTCCCCATGTCTCATTATTCTATTCCTTATTTGCAAGGCAGAGGATGGTGACTGCATGGCTTGTTCACAAAATGCAAGTGCCAAGACAGCCTTGTCTGCATAAATGGATTTACATTTTCAAGATGCAGCAGAGCACCAAAGCAAATCAAAGATGCTTTTATATAAGAGCCAATTCTCACCAAGTCAAAAGCAGATAGCCTGATTCTAGAACAGCAGCTTCACACCAGCTACGCCTTATGGGTGCCAGAAGTCGCCAGAAAAATCAACCCTGATTTCACAATACATCTACTTTGTATTTAATATAGAGCCATTGCTGAAATTCTTTCATAATGGCTGCATTCCTTTTTTTCCACCATAAATCTGGAGCCTTGTGTCCTCAAATGCCTGCTCAGGTCTGCTTCCTGCATAGCATTGTTGAGAGACACCTGACAGCTTGCAAAGAACCATCATCACCAAAAGCATCAAAGCTTCCATTTTTAAACAAGGAACACACACACACACACACACACACACACACACACACACACGCTTGNTTTAAACAAGGAACACACACACACACACACACACACACACACACACACACACACACACACGCTTGCCTGGTGTACAGCTGTGCAGAGCAGTTGCCACAGCCCCATGAAAGTGAGAAAAAGTGCTTTTAGGTGTCCTGAGTCGTACTAAAAATCCCATTCTTTTTTCAGCTTTAATTCATCCATGTGCCAACCAGTCATACAATAAAATTTTACCACTGGTCTCCTACATTCTATCGTAAAAGGAATAAATACATATTTTATAAAAATCATAAACACATACACACGCTCACACCCTGAAACAGATACACCCGTAGAAACAGGTCCTCATCTTTTTTTTTTAAACCTTATGTAAAGTTGACCTGGGAGAAAAAAAATATATATTTATATACAATTTCAGGTCAAAAAGTTAGTTACCAACACCCAATTTCCCTGTGGGGGAAAAAAACAATCATCTCCCACTTTTGCTGCAGTTCTAGTGTCAAAGGGCCTACGTCAACTTGAACATTTCCCCCAAAAATAGTTTGCAAATGATCAATTTAAGATGGGGAGGCAAGATGGAAAGCCATGATTTCGTATGGTTTGTCGTTAGCCTTGATAGCTAAAGAGGGATCCTCCTTTTTCAGAGGCAAGTTAATTCTGATTATCAAATGCAAAGAGGCCAAACGCATTGAGAGCAGTTTCCACCATGCTCTCTTTCTAAATATGAAGAGTCAATAGTTTCTTCTTTATCAATAGGTTGGCCAGAAAGAGAAGCTTAAAGCTAAGTGAAAGTTGAACAAAGTATTTTCTTTTCCTGAGGGCTACAATGAATGAGGAAATCAGCATTCTCATTATACTAGGGAAGAGTTGGGCTGAACAGTTCCAACAATATCAAACACAGACCTTGGAATAATGCAGAGGTGTCCAATCTGGGCAATTTTAAGACCTGTGGACTTCAACTCCCAGAATTCCCCAGGCTGAGGAAACTGAACCACAAGTCTTAAAAGTTGCCAAGGTTGCACACCCCTGGAATAAAGTCTCTTTGCAGCTGGGAAACTGAGGCAAAGTGATGGTGGGACTATCTCTTTGACCAAGGGCTAGGAAATCATCGGTTAGCCCCTGACTGAGAGCCACATGAGGGCCTTTTTTCCAAAGGAACATCAAAAAAGTTTAATCACGTCTGCTGGACTGGTTTCCACAAATCCTGCCACCCTCAGCCTGGGTGGAATGGGAATGTGCATAGAGGCTACAGCTTGGAAGCAAGCAGGGAGAGGGATTGGTACAGTAATCAAAATGCTCACCAAGCACAAGAAGGAGCTTTTTTTTCTGAAATAAGGCATACTAAACCATAACCGGAAGTGATGGGGAAACCAAGTTTCTGAATCAAAAAAATGCCTCTGAAATTGTAGCCGATCTCTCCCTAGAGGCCAGGTCTGGGAAGGGCAAAAAACTTGGTGGCATGCCCCCTTTAAGGGGCAGGGCTGTCAGAGGCGGGGCTGCCAGGGGCGGGGCTTCCGGCCAAGCTGCTGCCAGCTGAGTCAGTAGGAGAGGCTCTGTAGCAGTCAGATCGTCGGACCATGCCAGGCTGGAAAGCTGGGTGGCGGCGGGCATGCTTGGTCAGGTGGTCGCTCCGCATAAATCGCTTCTCACAGAGTGGGCAGGCAAAGCGCTTCTCGCCGGTGTGGGTGCGGAAGTGGCGGGCTAACTCATCAGAGCGTGCAAATCTCTTCTGGCAGCCGGCCCAATTGCATGGGAATGGACGTTCACCTGCAATGAGAAAAGAAGGCAGGAAGAGAGTGGGGGGAGAGAGAGATGGTTATTTTGGTCACTCGCAGGAGCTGGTGGTAATAGAGCCTCCATATGCAGAAGCAATCTATCTCCGAAGACCCAATTTTTAAACAGAAACAGTCCCTGATGCCTCTGCCTAGCTGTGTCTGGAAACAAGACACTAGAAGAAACCCCCTAAGGTAATAATGCTTAACAAGTTAAATGGAAGCATCATCCCAAAGGCGAATAATTATAACACAATCCAAACAGAAATCCTAAATGACAATGAAAACCTTCAGTGAGTTAATAAGTTTGCTGCCACATAAGCCCATAATTCTTTATTTCCTCTTCATCCTAATAGAACCTGGAGGAATTTAGAGGGAGGGAAGCAAATTAAACATCCCAAGCAGGAATTACAAACTTGAAGGACAAAAATCACTTTAAAAAACCAATATCAATACAGAGAGTCCTGGTCACTTAGTGATCATCTGAAGTTCCAATGGACCTACCTGGGTAGTACTTACAACCCAAATTCAAAATCCCAAGAGATGCACCTCCATTCCCTGGCAGTCATGTGACCATACTTTGGGGCCTTGGCAACAGAGCCTCTTTATTATTTATCTATTTATTTGTTTGTTTGTATTCTGTCTTTAATGCTTTTACAAACAATTTAAGACAGTGAATATATCCAACATAAATCCTCCTCCCTTTTTCCCCTGAACAGCAGCCCTGTGAGGTGGGTTGGCCTGAGAGTGACTGGCCTAATATGGCTGCTTCCAGCATCCAATAGTGGCATGATTGTATTTTATAATGGTTTTGCCAAAAAGCAACATTTATGTCTTCAGTTTTCAGCAAAACCATGCCCTAGCAACCCATTGGATTGCTTAGCAACCATGGATTCGCTTAACCAGAACTGCAAAAAGGTCATAAAATCTGGTTGGTCACATGACAGACCTGCTTAATGGCTGTCATGTGTTACTGTTGAGATGGGCAGGCTTCATTACAGTCGTTAACATGAGTATTATTTGTGTCAAGAAAGCTTATTAAAGAATTTCTGCCCTGAAGTACCATGTTTCTCCAATAATATGGCCTCCCCCAATAGGAAATCCCAGCATGTTTTATAGGCATAAAATGAAATTAAGCCCCACACTCCAAATTAAGGGTTATATTAAACATGCGAAATGGGAGGGAATGGCGGCGGCGGGGGGGCTTGCCGTTTGGAAGTACTTTTGTTGCATACCTGGATATGGTGCTGCCTGCATTGACCTCGGCGTTGGTGGGGCTAAGCTCGGGTCAGCCCGGCTCTTTCGCTTGGTAGGCGGGCGTGCACCCGCAGCTTGCTTTGTATCACACTTTTATTTGTACAATTCAAGGCAGTGTAGCTAATGGTCTCATCTTCTATTTCTCTAAACAGTGTTTTTCAACCTTTGCAATTTAAGATGTATGGACTCCCAGAATTCTCCAACTGGCTAGAGAATTCTGGGCACTGAAGCCCACATGTCTTAAGATTGCTGAGGTTGAGAAACATGGCTCTAAAACAACAACCCTTTGAAGTGTGTTTTGAAAAATGGAGAATCTTTCAAATCTGCTCCTCACTGTTAGCTTCACAGCGTTACCATGTCTTAATAATGTACTAACATCTAAATAAATATCTTTCTGATGAGTAGTGCTGAGTGTGTATACTTAAAAGTTTGCATTTTTCCTTAAGGTCTTTTTGTTATTAATTAAAAAAACAATAAAAAATAAATAAATTGTGTGTGTGTATGTCTGTGTGTATGTAAAAGTTTTTTCGCTATAGTGATTAAGGCACCGACCTAGGAACAGGAGACTGTGGGTTCTAGTCCTGCTTGAATGCTAGCTAGGTGACTTTTGGCAAATCACCAGGAGATGGTGAGTTCTAGTCCTGCCATAGGTTCTAAAACTACGGGTACTAAAACCAGCTATATGACTTTAGGCCAATTACTAGGAGACTGTGAGTTCTAATCCCATGTCAGGCATGAAAAGCCAGCTGGGTGACTTGGTAGCCATTCTCTTTCAGGCAATGGTGGGATTCAATTTTTTTTTTTACTACTGGTTCTGTGGGTGTGGCAGGGAAAGGATGCTGCAAAATCTCCAGTCAGGGGTGTATTTTCCGGTTCTCCAAACTACTCAAAATTTCTGCTACCGGTTCTCTAGAACTGGACAAAACCTGCTGAATACCACCTCTGCTCTCAGCTCAACTAACCTCACAGGTTTGTTGTATGGAAAATAGGATGAATAAGAAATATTAAGTATGTTTGCCACCTCAAGCTACTTAAAAAGTAATAAAGATGCGAAAAAAATCTAGTAAACAACAAACTAATACAAGGGTGGTCCCTTTAGTTGTTTGGTTTTGCAGACAGGTCCTCAGATGTGAGTTACCAGAAGAAGCAGGTGATGGATCTTTTCTGATCAGTCAGGACCATTTTTTGAGCAGTAAACATTAAAAAGCACTGAAGCAAAGGCTACACGTGAGAATTGCAATATATTTCATTTCTCAATCCCAAAAATCTGGTTCTTAAGAAAACAGATTGCTGGTTTTCATTTGTAAGTGCCCATGACCAGGATACAATGGATGAATTGCAAAAGGAACTTGAGATGATTAGAAGAAACTTGCTAAAAAGACAGGACAAAAATAGAGAATATAGTGTGCTCTCACAAGGAGTAATGTACAGGAGAGGTCCCCAATCTCCAGGCCGCAGCCTGTTCGGAACCAGTCTCCACAGGAAGCAGGTGAGCATGTGCATGCAAAGCTCTTCATGTGAGCAGCAGCTGCTTGCATTCAGGCTGCCATCTTGCGCTTCCCTCACACGAATAGCAGCTGCTTGGCCTTGCATGCGAAGCTCCCCTCACACAAATGGAGCTGCGTGCACTTGTGCACACTTGCCTACCACTCACAATTTGATAATAATTGATAATAAGAAAGAACTGGAGAAGATAACAAAACAGGAAGACCTGCAAATAGAAGTAGAAAGACAGTGGCAAAAGAAAGCAAAGGTGGTACCAATGATCATAGGCACGGCTTGAGTGCAATCCCAAAACAACTGGAGCACCACTTGAACATCATCGGCACTGACAAAACCACCATCAATTACAAAAGGCATCTTTACTCAAGAATAGTTTACATTCTGCCACAATGTCTTTAATAGCATCAAACATCTCTACTTGCCTATCGCATGTCCTTGGGAAGGCCTTGTTAGGTGGACAAATCCAGTCTTAACATCTGGCTAGCTGTATGAGCCGTAATAAATATTTTTAAAGTTGTAAGCAAAATTTGATATAGGACCATGGATCCCTTAACTTCATACAAACATACTCTTGTCATTTTAGGCTTTTAATAAAATCTCGGGGGGGGGGCAGGGTGGACAGGTCTTGAACTTCATAGATAAATGAAATAAAATTGCATCTGGCTTCTTTCATTATGTCCACGTGGTTGTCTTCAGGGATTAGTACCACCCACAACATTGTCTTGGCTGATGCCATCTAGTCTTCCATTTCTGGTTCCCCTTCTTCAATGAGATACCCGAAATATTTTTAAAGGTTTCCTTCTACCGTATATGGTTGGTTCAGTTTGGAAGATATTGATGGCAGCTTTGCTAGATACACAACCTTTCTGGTTTGGCAGCCACCTGTCTGAAATGATATAGGACTTTCTGCTTGAGTAGCGGGTTGGACGAGAAGACCTCCAAGATCCCTTCCATCTCTGATATGTTCAGGGAGTGAAATTCACAGTGGATTTTCAGTGGATTTGAAATGTCTATTTATAGGGATCCATACTGGTAGAAAAGTTTGCACAAAAATTCATGGGCCACAGCCCCAGAGGCAAATGGGTACCTGGCTATGATTATGATGGTAGTGATGCTAAATTTTCTTCTTCCTCTAAACCAAGGGTGTGATCTATGGTCCCTTTATGACCTTGGCTCAGGAATTCTGGGAGCTGAAATCCACAGGTCATAAGAGGGGCATAGTTCTCCACCCCTGCTCTAAATCAACTTTAGGCTCCAAAGGTAAGAGACAAAATGCCTACTTATAGGGAGTTTCCTTCCAGAGATAAATATTTGTTTTTATTGCCACTGGAGGGAGAGGGACAAAAAAGGAAAATTATTTATGATGCTAATCAACAGAATCAGAATGATTATTTATAACTCAAATAACTAAACTGCTCCCACACTGAGACAGCTGTATCATAACCCCAAAAGCTATCAAATCAAGCTACCATTTTCATTAAGATGTTCTGCCATGTTATCAGGCGGGTAGTGGGCTCCAAATTCTTATGTTATCATAAGAATTCAGTAGCATATTCATTCCGACATCATTATTCCCAACATTATTACATCTACCAAAGACAAGAAGGCAGTCTTGAAAGTCACTATATGGTTAAGAATGTAGATCATACTTGCAGTGAATCAACAATACATGTTGCCATGCACACTGGAAACGGCACTGAACTAAGTGAAAATGGTTTCTATTATAATGGCAGAAATCTGAACTTTGAAAGAAGAAAACAGCCTTGGGTGGTGTTTTTTTAATGGTATAATAAAATGAAAGCAAATAGGTTTGAATAATTATCTAAGAATATGGAGCAAATACAGGTAGTCCTCAAATTACGACCACAATTAAGCCCAAAATGTATGTTGTTAAGTGAGAAATTTGTTAAGTGAGTTTTGCCCCATTTTACCACTTTTCTTAACAAATTTGTTAAGTGAATCACTGCAGTTGTTTAATTAGTAATACAATTATAAAGTGAATCTGGTTTCCCCATTGAATTTGCTTGTCAGTGGTCACAAAAGGTGATCACATGACCCAGGGACCCTGCAACCGTCATAAATGTGGCTCAGTAGCCAAACATCTGAATTTTGATCACGTGTCCAAGGGTTTGCTGGAACAGTCATAAGAGTGAAAAATGATCATAAGTCACTTTTTTCAGGGCCATTGTAATGGTCACTAAACGAACTGCTGTAAGTAGAGGATGACATGGTGAGACTTTGTCCAAAGATATCACTGTTGACATCCAAGAAGCTTTCTACAGAAGAGAAACAGCAGATGAAGAGCTATGGTTAACATACGAGGATTTATTAATTCAAGATAAGGAAGAAATTAAGATAAAAATAAAAGAACTATTAGAAACAGATGGACACTCTTCAATGGTTTTTTTATAATCAGATGTAATAATATGTGGCAGACTTTGGGAGACAGGAAGAGAAGCTGCTTAGAGAACAGTGACATAAAAGTTGGAATAGCCCATGGCCTGTATAATGGGTGGAAAAAGAACTAAGAAGAAACTTGACCTAGTTTCTCAGGCTGTAAAGGAGATGGGAAAGATATATACCTTCAGACTCAAAAGATTCTATTAATGTAGCCTTGCAATAAAGCAGAATTAGCTCATCTGGTCATGTTTAGTCTACCTGGCAAGGCTGACATCAAATGAAGGAGAGATTTATAAGTTATCTTATGGTAGGATAGTCAGCAAAAAAAAAATATTTCATTTATTTATATAATAAATAAATATTTATTTTATTTTTAATAAAATAAATAAAAATAAATAGCCCTTAAACTTTGCTGAAGATCTGTAGAGATTTTCAGTCATCCAGGTCATGGTTGTCCCAAAGGTGCTTTTTCAGGAAATGACTGGACTTTCTTGTTTTTAGTTTTCAAAGACATTTCACTTCTCATCCAAGAAGCTTCTTCAGCTCAGACAGGATAGTGGGGAATGGAAGGATTTGAAGAATAAAGAAGAATCTGGATGAATGAGAATCTCTATAGACTTTTAACAATACAATTTGGGATGAACACCCTTTGAATGGTGTGGGAGTAGGAATGGATTTCCAGAGGGAAAATGGCAGACTACAGGAACCAAGAGCACTACTCAGGTGACCCTGAGGACACAGATAAACCTCTGAGTGCTTCAAGGACCCTCTAAAAGGATGCTTATGACGAGTTGTCTGCAAGGAATGTAAATCTTTCCATTCCTTACCATCCTGTCTGAGCTGAAGAAGCTTCTTGAATGAGAAGCAAAATGTCTTCAACAGAAAAAACAAAAAAAGTCCAATTGAAAAAGCACCTTTGGGACTCAGCTGAAGACACTCAAAAACCAAGACACAAGTTCAGAGAACGAACCTTCACCCTCATCCTGCACCCAAGCTACAGATATTCATCACTATTGCAAAAAGAAATATGATGAATAAAGGGAAAATCAGACTTAAGAACAAAAGAACTGAATCTGAAATAGAATTATGTATGAACGATGATTAAAAATAGCCAACATACAAACTATCACTAAGATTTGAACAGATGAAAGGCTGTATGATGAAATGGGCTACAAATTTTGGTTCAATACAAACATGGATCTGTGGCAAAAACTGTGGGGAACTAGGATTACATTTTTGTTGTGCTGTAATTTAAAAGATAACTTTTATAAAAAGATGTACCAAGGCTATGTAATACAGTGGTGCCCAAATAGTTGGGGGCTACTGTATTACCTAGCACTGGTACATCATTTTTAAAAAGTTCTTTTAAATTATAGCACAAATATATTCATAAATGTACTGGTACCATAGAGAAAGTCCATGGACCAGAGTGGGCATGGTTTTGCATGCTGCCTGCATCCTGTGGATGGGGCTTCGCTTGTTTGCATGGACCAGTTGCTGGCATTCCATGGGCGGGTGTTGGTCCATGGACCCGGGGTTGAGACCCCTGATGTAATCCCCTGGGGATCTGGGGAGTTGAAGTCCAAACATCTTAGTCACCAAGGTTGAGAAAGACTGTGTAAACCACTGAAAAATGGAGACTCCTGACTTCAAGATATCCAAGGAGAAGACAGGAAGCCCTCCCTGGAAGATTTAGCAGATTGTGTAACTGGTTATTATTCCTTACAGATTCGTTAAGTAGTGGTAGTCAATAGTCAAACCTAAGAAAAATAGGGGGTAGTTTGATACACTGTGCTTGTTAAAGGCTTAATGTTAGCTTTTAATGAAAGATTTGATGGGCACCAAAAGCAGTGACATAAAGAGAACATAAAGAGACACAGTTCCCTTTAATTATGCTTGTGGGAGGTTTTGCAGGGGGGTCCCTATGGGAGAAGGTTGGCCTCAAGCAGCAGATGGTGGATCTTATGTGACTAGACAGGACTTTTTTTTTTTGAGCACCAAAAGGAAAAAAGAAAAGAATGACAGAACAATGGAGAAGGATGACCAGAATAAAAGGAAAAGAAGCATCCACTAATGTGGAAATGCAATGCAAGTAAATTTTTCTCAGGGAAAAAGATGGGTTCCTAAATAAGGAGATCTCTACATAGAATTCCTTTGATTACATGCCTTAGTTTAATTTTCAAAAAGCAGTTCGTGGCTTCCATTTGCGCACTAATTTATTTTATTTATTTAATAAATTAATATGCCATCCATCCATCAAAGTGACTCTTCCTAGCTTTGAGGGGTTTTTTTTCTCATTTTTTTTTCTTAAACTTTTAACAATTTAACAGTTGTTTGTATTTGATGGTCCTTGTGCTTCAAGGGGAAAAAAGGCAAAAAAAGTTCATCCAAACTGGGCCTACGCTATGCAGGAATGGGAGTTCTTTGTCCTCTCGTTTATTTATTTTAGATTTTTTTAGCCAGCCTTTATTATTTTTATAAATAACTCAAGGCAGCAAACGTGCAAAATACTCCTCCCTTCTTCTATTTTCCTCATAACAACCCTGTGAGGTGACATGGGTTGAGCGAATGATTGGTCTAAAGTCTCAGCTGGCTTTCATGCCTAAGGTGGGACTAGAACTCAGTCTCCTGATGTTTGGCCCAAACTGTCTTTTATGCCTAAGACTGGACTAAAGCTTGCTATTTTCTCTCTGAGAGATTTTCAGACATCCAGATCATGGTTGTCCCAAAGGTGTTTTTTTCAGAAGGCAACTGGACTGCCTTGTTTTTTCTTTTGAAGACATTTTGCTTCTCATCCAAGAAGCTTCTTCTGACAGGATATTAGGGATTCCCCACTATCTTGTTAGAGCTGAAGAAGCTTCTTGGATGAGAAGTGAAACATCTTTGAAAGAAAAAACAAGGGAGTCCGGTTGCCTTCTGAAAAAAACACCTTTGGGATTGCTATCTTCTGATTTCCATCTTGGTGCCTTAGCCATTACACCAAACTGGCTTTATACCAATGGTGTCTCCTGGCTTACCCTGTGAACATTGCTGCAACATCAGAGGTTGCCTACAATACAATCCTAGCTGGGTTTGACTTGCCAAAGGGTCAACACCAATTGTCACCATTAATCTAGTCAGTCAGTTTGCCTTGCCTTGTATAAATGAATAAGTGGCAATTGGAGAAACCGTGCATTGAATAAAAATTCAAGCTCTCAGATAAGGAGAAGGGTTTACTGACCCATCCAGTAAACATCTGGCACTTTTTAGGTATAGCAGGTAGCCGTTAAGTCTTCAGTTTACAACCATTTGAGATTACCATGGCACTGAAAAAAGTGACTTGTCCTCATATTTACAACTGTTGCAGTCCCCCATGGTCATTTGATCAAAATTCAGGTGCTTGGTAACTACTGTAGCATGTATTCACAATGGTTGCAGATTCTCAGTGTCAAGTTATCACTATTTGCAACCACCCCCAGCCAGCTTTCGACAAAGTAAATAGGTGAAGCTGGATTTGCTTAACAACTACATGATTCGCTTAACAATTGAAGTGATTCAGTTAACAACTGTGGCAAATAAGATCATAAAATAGATGTTACTCATTCAACAACTGTCTTGCTTAGCAATGGAAATTCTGGTCCTAATTGTGGTCATAAGTTAAGGACTACCCCAGAGGTGGTATTCAGCAGGTTCTGACCAGTTCTGGAGAACCGGTAGCGGAAATTTTGAGGAGTTTGGAGAACTGGCAAATATTACCTCTGACTAGAGATTTTACAGTATCCTTCCTCTGCCACGCCCACAGAACTGATAGTAAAAATTTTGAATCCCACCACTGGACTACCCATATCTAAATAGATGTATGGAGAAATCTTTAAAGATTAAAGATGTGTGATGTTGAAGGATGTAACAAAACTCTGGAATTTGACTGTAAGAAATAAGGTTTTATCACACATGGGTGGAGGCTAAAAGAATAATGTTGAGAAATTGGGTATTTTCCAGTATTATTCCAGATGTCAAAGATTGGCTTTTGAAATATGTAATTTATCCATTCTGGAGAAAGGCAGTATTTTCCACTAATCAAAACATTAAGCAAATTCTTCCATGGTTTAGACTTTAGGATAATTTTAAAGAAACATTTTTTATCTGATTACTATAATATTACGTGGTACCTGAGTAAACCAGTAACTGTAAACTTAATGTATAAGGCACACCTTTTTTGTTTGTTTCTCTCTAGCTTTTCTTTTTCTGGTTTTATATTTGTCAAGGATTGCTTAACAAAACTTTGTTATTGTGGTGTAAATAGCTATTTTGCCTATATTTTATTCTCTTATAAAATAATAAATTTTCAAAAAGCAGTTCATGGCTTCCATTTGCGCACTAATTTATTTTATTTATTTAATAAATTAATATGCCATCCATCCATCAAAGTGACTCTTCCTAGCTTTGAGGGGGGTTTTTTTCTCATTTTTTTTTCTTAAACTTTTAACAATTTAACAGTTGTTTGTATTTGATGGTCCTTGTGTTTCAAAGGGAAAAAAGGCAAAGAAAGTTCATCCAAACTGGGCCTCCCAGATTATCATCAATCAGATAGAGATTTCCTAGCACAAGGAAGTAAGTTGGGGAAACAAAAACATATTTTATAATGTAACACAATATGTGGAAAAAGTTGAAAAGTAGGATTGCAAGTTTTTAGGACGATTAAGAAAAAGACCAGCACGATGAAGAAAAGTTAACCTTCATTTATTGTACAACCCACTGAAAGAAAATTGCTTTTTGAAGTTTTCTTTTGAAGGAGAAGAAAGAGGATTTTGGCAGATAATGAAAATTCTGCTTAATTTTACAGATGTAAACAAACTCTGTGGAAATCAATAGCAGAGGATAAAGGAGGAGCAAAGCAAAGCCCACATTTGGCCCCAATAGTTGTTTTTTAATTATTTTTTCATTTGTTTGTTTCTATCCCACCCTTATTATTTTGTACAAATAACTCAAGGCCCTGAACTTATCCAGCACTCTTTTCTCATGCTATTTTCCCCAAAACAACAATGCTGTGAGGTGGGCTGGGCTGAAAGAAAGAGTGTGAGAGCGACTGGCCCGAAGTCACCCAGTCAGCTTTCATGGTTAAGGCAGGACTTGAACTCAGAATCTCCTGCTTTCTAGCCTGGTGTTTTAACCACTAGATCAAGCTGGCATTCTTTTAGTCCTGGAACTAAACTTCTATTCCTTACACATAGACATCCACTTTTCCACTAAACTTTCTGCAACTCAGCAGTTTAATGCAAGGAAGGGAGGCCCCTTGCCTGGTCCTGATTGCTGTTATTAAATCACAGGGAGTACATTTTTGTTCCTGCTCCTTGCCTTCCGCCCAAATTACATCTGCAAAGACCTCGTTTCAATCTCCAACCGAGGACAATTTCACTAGGGGACAAGATCAGTTTTAAATTTGAACAACAGGATATAGTTTCAAAGTCCAAAGCACCAAATGACCTCACAGCCTTCAATTATGTTACATGAGAACCAGCTTGAGGTAAGGATTGTGAGTTCTAGTCCTGTTTTAGGTATGAAAGCTGGCAGGGTGACTTTAGGCCTAGGCAACTGTGATTTGATTTGATTTTTTTATTTGTATCCTACCTTTATTATTTTTACAAATAACTGAAGGCAGCAAACATCCAATACATCTTCCTCCTATTTGCCCCACAATAACAATTCTGTGAGGAGGGTTGGGCTGAGAGAGAATGACAGGCCGAAAGTCAGCCAGCTGGCTTTTATGCCTAACATGACTCTCAGTGTCTCACCTTCTAGCCTGGTGCCTTTAACCATTACACTAAACTGGGTTTCTAGTTCTAGGCTTGCCTTAGCCATGAAAGTCTCCTGGGTAATTGAGCCAATTTGGGTCAATTACCTAGGAGACTGAGTTCTAGTGCTTCCTTAGGCATGACAGCTGGCTGGGGACTTCAAACAATCTCTCTCAGCCCAATCCATTTCACAGGCTTGTTGAGGGGAAAATAAGTGGAGGAATGAGTATTAAGTATGTTTATTACCTTGAGTTACTTCTCTAAAGTAACAAAGGTGGGATAATAATCAAATAAATGTAGGCATGACAGGCACACACATCTATGACTCTACTACATGCCAGCAACATTGAAACAGCTGGAATAATACATTTTTGTTGGATTTACTGCCCACTGCAAGCTTCAGAGGATTTGACTTTCTTAGCTTAACACTCTTCCATTTATACCCAGTACTCTACTGCCCAGGGTTTTTATGTTCCCATAATACTGTCCTCTGGCTTTCTTCTAAAAGTTAGGGGAAAAGATCATGTCCAAATCTTTGCACGAGGAACAGGTCTGTACAAGTGGCAGGCTGCTGCAAGACCCTGTATACTTAACAGCTTGTAAATGTATTCATGTGCCAGCTTCAGCAAGTTCAGAGAAACCACCAACTTTAAACATGATAGCATCTGGGCAAAGAGCCTCTCCCACACTGTTTTTTTTTTAAATCAAGCTTTTATGCCTTTGCCTACACAATCCTGCCAGCTGCTTAACCCAGCTATCCGCCCACCAGAGGATTAAGGGCACCAAACATAGTTGACACAAAACAAGCAGCCGAGGTTTCTCCTGGCACATTGAAAGGATCCCTGCTATCAAAATTCTTCCTTCCCCCCCCCCCCCCCCNTCCCCCCCCCCCCCCACCGCCCATCTCCTTTTACAGGCACAGATGGATAAACACTGCCCACATTAGAAATATAGGAAGATCGCAGCGAGGCATCTTGGGAGTTGTAGTTGCAGAGTGGCAAACAGAGCCAGGTTGGGAGGAATGGCCCTGGAGAGTCCTCCTTTAAACCCAGCCCATTAGTGAAGGGTCTCACCAGCCAGCTTGCCTTCTGCACAACTCCAGGAGTATGGTGGGGAAACAAACAAAGCAGTAGCCTCTCATGAACTCACCCAGGCCACAGGCATTTAACACTTCTGCACTGACTCTGTACCAGGTTTTGGAAGGTGTGGTCCCTTAGAAATAAACCCTGCCAAGTTAGCATCCTCTACAAGATGGCATCAATTCAGTTGCTGGCCCTCCCACCGCCCACTGCAAGAGTAGGGCAATTTTGAGCAAGGTCTTCTGAAGGTCATCAGTGGATTTCCACCTTGAGGGGTAATTTGAACCAACTCCTCTTCTTCCCAGCCCCAAATCTACACTTCAGGTTACAGTGGGCCTTTCCAAGGAATCTCATTCAGGGCCCGGCTTAGCCAAGATGGATATTTTTCTTGGGAGTGAGTTGCCAAGAACACTGCAAAGAGGTGGCTCCAAATAATAATCTAGCTGGCAGATCGCTTGCTCTTCTTGGCACAATTGCAACTCTTTTTTATGCTTTTTTATCTGCTCTCTTTTGCGATCTGCTTTGCGCTGGCATCGGCAAGGCAGAGGCGCGATCCTTTGGCAGACACTCCCACGCGGCTTTTTGCGCTCGCGCGTTGCTCCACCCACCCCGGCTGCAGCGACAATTGCACCACCCTTTGTGGCCCTCTTAAATTGGGAGGTGGGGAAGCCGTGCAGGGAGAAGAGGTTCTGGATCCACGGGGAACAATCCAGAGCTAGATCTCCCTCCCCGCCCCGGGATTAAGTTCCAACGGGGAGGCCCCCATCCCATCAGGCCACCCCGGATGGCCACTCCTCTCTCTCTCTCTCTCCGACCGTCCGGCGTAGGCAGCAGAGACCAGGCTCTGCTAACAAGAGTGGGC
This sequence comes from Laticauda laticaudata, assembly GCA_004320025.1. Taxonomy (NCBI): domain Eukaryota; kingdom Metazoa; phylum Chordata; class Lepidosauria; order Squamata; family Elapidae; genus Laticauda; species Laticauda laticaudata. Next base: position 22,339 of record BHFT01027341.1, read on the forward strand.
GAGATTTGAGCAGCCATCTCCAAGGGAACCTTTCCGAAGAGGCGGGGGCTCTAAGCAAGCCAGAAAGACCCTCCCCGTTTCCTTGCCGGGGAGCGGGGCGCACCAGGAAGGGAGAGTATGCAGTTGGAAGCGCTCTAGTGAAGGCAACACCTCCAGGGTGCGCCTGTAGTTCCTTCTCGGGTAGCCTGCTTTGGAACGCAGAGGCTCTACTGCGCCATCGGCAGGGCCATCACCTGCGAGTGCCCTCAGGCTAAAGACCCGCGCCGATCAGGAGGGGTCGCCAAAGTCTCCCGTGCCTCCCTCCTCCCAATCCACTTTCGCTTTCGAGCTGCCCGGCCAAGCACGTGGGGCCAGCAAGGATCCCATGGACGGCATCTTTTTTTTCCTTGCGGGGGGGGGAGAGGACTCAAGAGAGGGTGGGAGGCGAAAGCTTGCNGGGGGGGGGAGAGGACTCAAGAGAGGGTGGGAGGCGAAAGCTTGCAGGTCCCGTCCTCCCCCCCCCCTCACGTCCCCCGAGCTTGAGAAGCAAGGGTGGTTAGGCAAGCGACCAGCCCTGCGAAACGCCTCCCTCCCGGACCGAGAGGAAATCCGTGCGCCAAAGCCGAGAGAGGCGCGGTCACCACGTGGGAGGAGACCGAATGGGGAGGGAGGGGGGTGGCCGCGAGGGCTCGAAGGATGTGGACTGAGAGGCGTTGAGGGGGGGTGGGGAAGCGGTCCTGGAGGACTTCAAGGCACCCCGTCGGGGGTCTCCAGCCGGAGCAACAGGGGAGGGACGCGGGATCCAATCCCGGGCACGGTTTGGCTTGGCTAGGTTAGGCTCTTACCGGTGTGCGTCCTGAGATGCGCCTTCAGATGCGAGGATTTGCCGTAGACCTTAATGCAGCCTTGGAAAGGGCACTGGTGCCTCTTGGCCGGGGAGATGGCCGAGAGGCTGGCGGGGCTGTCAGCGCCGGCTCTTCGGGGAAGCTCCCCCGCCTGCGGCAGGACCGGGACGCCGCTTCTCAGCTCGCTCCCTCCGGGCGATGAGGAGCAGCTCCCGCTGCAGTCCGAAAGCGCAGAGCCGGGGCGGCCCGGGTGACAGGCGCTGGGGAGGGAAGGGGGACGCCCTCCTCGCTCTTCTTTGACGCTGATGAGGCCGGAGGCCGGGTGGATCAAGGCCCCGCTGGAGATGGACATCAGGCACTCGGCGGCCAGATAATCCAAGCCTGACATGACGCGTCTCCAGAAGCGAGGAAGCCGTCGTCGGGAGGCGCCTCTTTGGAAAACGGCTCCGGCCGGCTTCCCAAGCCAAGATCGGACGCCCGGCCTCCCGATACCACGGCTGGCTACACGGACGCGACTGCCTCGCCCTGGCGCAACGTGGAGACGGAAGGAAGGGTGGGGGAAAGAGACGCCTGCCTGGTCTCCGCCCAGCCGAGGAGCGTCAGGTTGGAGGGCAGCCGAGGCTGTGACCCTCCTCCCCGCCGAGTCTCCACCTTCCTAAGCGGGGGGGGGGGGGNCCTTCCTAAGCGGAGGGGGGGGGGAAGAGCCGAGCGGGTGGCTTCGGGGGAGGAGAACGTCGGTTTAGAGCTGCTCAGTCTGGGCTGCAAACATTAAAAATAAAAATAAAAAATCCGGACGAGCGCAGGAGGGCGCTGGAGATGCGCTCTGGGGTTGCTTGGTGGAAGCGAAAATCCCCATTCAAGGCTGTTATATTTTCCTAATTGGCTAAAATAATTCCTCTTTAAGGCTTGCAGGTGGTCTTCAAAATTGGAATGGTGGCGTCACGAAATTATAATACAGTGGAGCTGGAAGGGACCTTGGAGGGCTTCTAGTCCAGCCCCCTGCTCAAGCAGGAGACTGTTTGCAATTGTAAATGCTTTAGTGAATAATTTGGTTGGATTGCAAAGGGACACGTGTCATAGAATTTATTTATTAAATTTGTTTGGTGCCTATCGACGTGGGGTTATCAAAAAGTGAGTTGGAAGGTACTTCAGAGATCATCTGGGAGAGAGAAATGATTTAGAAATGAATTATCGTACAATAGTGTTTTTCACCTTGGCAACTTGAAAGATGGGTGGACTTTTTAACTCCCAGAATTCCCTCGCCGGAGTGCTGGTTGAGGACTTCTGGAAGTTGAAGTTCACCCATCTTAAAGTTGCCAGGGTTGAAAAATATTGCATTGCCTACAGGGTTATCTCTATTTAATAGAATCAGGCAATATTAATTGCAATTCTAACCATGTTGTTGTAGCTGGGTGTTCATTTGCGATGTGGCTGTTTTATTTTGAAGTAAGGTGCTTACAGAAGATGGAAAGGTTGAATTCCTTTCTGAGAAAACAAGGTGTGTATTGTAAGTAATGAAATAAGAGCAGGATCCCACTTTGCATATCTCTGGAACTAGAGAACTCAGTAACACTCATTCATTTGTGGACTCTGAGAATGATTTCTCCGGGTTATTTATTTACTTAAAATATGTATATGGCCACCCAACTCAAATCAAACCGATCTTGAGCAGGTTACGAGACACATCTAACAAAAACTAAGGAAATGAATATAAAACCACAATACAAAAACCTTCACAATAGTGAAAGAATTGAAACTAATCTGGCTGTGGTGCAGTAAATAGGAGGAAGGAGTACAGATAGTCTTCAAGTTACAACCACAATTGAGTCCAACGTGTCTGTTGCTAAGTAAGAAAGTTTTTAAGTGAATTTTGTCCCATTTTACATCATGTTTTGCCACAGTTGTTAAAGGCCCTGTCCCACTGGCCGACGGACGCAAAACGTATGCATAAAGGACACAGCGGATGAGCAAAACAAAATTTCAGGGGTGGCTCCATCCATTGTCATCCGCTCCAAAAAGTGGCAAAAATTTGCATAAACAGAATGGAAAGAACAGAAAAGAACGGATGTGGGTAGTATGTAGCGGGGATGTTAAACGGATGTTCATAGGAAGCCTAGCGGAGTGTATATCAGATGCAAACCGTTCACTGCGCATCCTTTCTATTTCCGTGCTTACTAACCGCTGTGTAGATGTTCCGTGTTACCTTTTCTTTCCTCCTCTTTCCGTTTTCAGCTGCAACGGATTATGAGCTGCGAGGATGCCCAGAGGATGCAGAGAGGGATACAGCGGACGTTTAAACGGATGATAAACGGACATAGAAACGTTTGTTGCTTGGATGTCACGGATTTACATCGTACACAGCAGAAAGTTCATCCGTTCACAAAGTTTTTGTGCAGCTCAAAACTTTTTTGGGCAGATGAAATCTCAGTGGACGGGTGCTGGAGGATAGAGCATATGAAACACGTATGCAGTGAGTACACAATGGGATGCATCGCATTTTCCAACGGATGGCAAGCTTTTTTTTAACGTTTTACATCCTCTTTGCATCCATTGGTGCAGTGGGACATGGGCTTAAGTTAATCACTGCAGCTGTTGTTAGTAACATGGTAGCTTCCCCATTGATGTTGTTTTTCAGAAGATCATTAAAAATGTTCCTGGGACTCAGCAACCATCATAAATTCATGCCAACTGCCAAGCATCCAAATTTTGGTCACGTGATCTAGGGACGCTGCAAATGTCATAAGTGTGGAAAATGGTCATAAGTCACTTTTTTCAGAGCAGTAGTAACTTTGAACAGTCACTAAAGGATTAGTTGTAAGTCAAAGACTACCTGTATTAGGTATGTTTGCCATCTTGTTGTTTATTAAAAAATAAATAAAGGCTGGATGAAAATTAAATAAATAAATAACTCCCAAACAACAATAGCATAGAGTCGAGGTGCTAACTTCCCTAAAGACCTGGAAAAAGAGCCAAATCTTGACTGCATTTCTAAAGACAAGCAGGACCAAGGTCATTCTATGTAATAGGGGCCACCACAGTCATGCCTCCTCTATCCAGAGGGCTCTGTCCTTCTCAGAGCATGTGGAGCAGGCAACATCCTGGCAAAAAGAAGCCCACCTAACTGGGAAATGGAGACTAAAACATATGAAGAACAGTTGCAAGAACTGGATATGTCTAGTCTTATGAAAAGGAGGACTAGGGGAGGCATGATAGCAGTCTTCCAATATCTCAGGGGTTGCCACAAAGAAGAGGGAGTCAAACTATTCTCCAAAGCACCTGAGGGCAGGACAAGTAGCAATGGATGGAAACTAATGGATGGAAACTAATCAAGGAGAGAAGCAACTTGGAACTAAGGAGAAATTTCCTGACAGAACAATTCCCATGTTTTGCACTATAAGCCCAGTGATGGGATTCAAAAATTTTTACGACTGGTTCTGAGGGTGTGGCTTGGTGGGCATGGCAGGGGAAGGTTACTGTAAAGTACCCATTCCCTCCCCGTCCCACTAACCTGCTTTCCAGCTCTGTTCTCCTGTGCAGGGCAACCAAAGAAGAACCAGCTGATCAGCTGGGACTCAAGAGGCACAGAAGAGATGGGGGCGGGGCCAGTCAGAGGTGGGATTTGCCGGTTCTCTAAACCAGGGGTCCCCAATCACCGGGCCCCGGACTGGTACCAGTCCGTGGATCATTTTGTACCGGGTCGCAAAGAATGAATAATCGTGATTAAAATATATATAAAAATATGTTTTTGCTTCCGGGTGTCTTATTTTGAAAGACANCTTCCACGCTAACTTCCACGCCTAACTTCGCGGACCGCATTGCTAAAGCGAAGAAGCCCTTTACTATTGGGGAAGAATTGATTTTGCTGGTCCTTGAAAAAGTGTTTCTGCGTGAAACTGGTCCCTGGTACAAAAAAGGTTGGGGACCACTGCTCTAAACTACTGAAAAGTTCCACTACCAGTTCTCCAGAACTGGTCAGAACCTGCTGAATGCCACTTCTGTATAAGACACTCTGGAACTTAAGAAGCTTTTGGGGAGGAAAACACAAAAAAAATCTGCCTCTGCCTCCCAGCATCCATCTGTATTCATCTGGCTAACATCGTTGCAGTAAACAGCAAACAGCCTGGTCAGCTTCATCGCGTTATTGCGGCCTGATTCAGCACAAGCAGCTGATTGGCAGTTGAATATCCCAGAATACTGACGATCAACTGTTCCAGACAGTGGGGATTGCTGCCACTGATTGCAACCACTGCCGATCACCGCCACTGAAAGCCTCCATTCGGCAGCAATAATCAGCATTGATCGGCAGTGGTGGCAATCAGCGGTGATCCCAACCTCCCAGAACAGCTGATCAGTGGTATTCTGGGAAGCCGATCCAACCACCGATCAGCTGTTTGGCTATGAAGGCTCCAGTGTTTCCCAGCAGCAGCAGTGACAGGCGGTGATGAATGCCACACCCACACAAACCCCTCTCCCTCCAATATTTGCTCCATAAGACGCACAATTTTCATCCAATTTTGGGGGGGGATAAGTGCATCTTATGGAGCAAAAAATATGGTAATCAGTGGAACAACTTGCTTCTAGAAGTTGTAATTGCTCCAACACTGGAAGTTTTAAAGAAGAGATAGGATAACCATTTGTCTGAAGTGGTGTAGCATTTCCTGCCTAAGCAGGGGATTGCACTAGAAGACCTCCAAGGTCCCTTCCAACTCTGTTATTTTATTTCTATTTCTATGCACTGTAGGGCATTAACGGTGGTAATCTTAAATTACACTTGGAGGGTAAAACTGGCAGCTGGTGGAACTCACAGAGTGTGGCATCATAACAAGAAATGCCCATCATTATCCATGTCTCTGCATTTGGGTCCAATAATTGTAGTCCTCAAAGACAGCCCTATGTAGAGCATATTGCAGTAAATGACTAAGGTGATGTGGTGGAGTGTAGTCTGGAGTCCCAGAGAGGAGGAGCTGCTTTCCAGAGGGCAAAGAGGCAGCAGAATTTGGGAAGTTTGATTGCAGAAAGAGGGTTAAGCGGCTCCTCACTAGCTTTTCTTAGAGTAATACATAGAATATTAGAGTTGGAAGTTTCTACTCCAACCCCCTGCTCAAGCAGGACACCCCATATCATTTCAGACGAATGGTTTTCCAGTCTCTTCTTAAAAACTTCCAGTGATGGAGCACCCACAACTTTTGAAGCAAACTATTCCATTGGTTGATTGCTCTCACCATTAGAACATTTCTCCTAGGTTGTTTTCTCTCCTTAATTAGTTTCCAACCATTGTTTCTTGTCTTGCCTTCTGGTGGTTTGGAAAATACTTTGAGTATAGCTGTAGTTATGTAAATGCTTGCTTTAGTCTGTCAAGATTCTGTCTATAGATGAAGAACAATAAAGGAAACATCTCTTCAGCAGCATCCGCATACTGATTCTTCAGACTTGACAGATGGTGGGTGGACTTGTTTCCTGTTGCTGCAGTTTGAAGCATCCCATTGGCCTCCCACCAGCTGTTTACCCCCAGGGTACCTATTTATCTGGTCTGCAGGTAAGAGAATGATCAGTATGTCTCCATTGCTGTCTTATTGGTGAGTAGAATGTTTAAAATATTTAGGTGCTCACTTTCTAAGATTTGGGTGTTCTGTCCTGA
>BHFT01027342.1:0-16229 GCA_004320025.1 Laticauda laticaudata
TTGGTTCCTAGTGAACCAATCCAATGCTTAGTTTCTTAGCCAATCAGATTGCATAGTTTGGAGTATACCATTTTATATAGAACATATTCTGTTGCAAAAAGTTATCAAGAGATTTAGTCCCATACCAGCTGTAACATGTGGCTGTGAAAACTGGATCATTAGAAAGCTGAATGAAGAATAATTTTTACTGAAAGTGTGTCGGGCAGCAAGAATAAGATGAAGCAAAATTAGTCTCACTGGGGGAAGCACTCATAATGGAGCTACAGCTAACATATTTTAACACAAAGGCAAGAGTCATTGGAGAAGATCTTGGTGAGAAGATAGAGGGAAGAACAAAATACAAGAAAGTAGAAAGATGTAGGAAAGTAGAAAGGAAAGAGAAAAAAAGGAAGCAAAGAAGGAAGGAAGGAAGGAAGGAAGGAAGGAAGGAAGGAAGGAAGGAAGGAAGGAAGAAGAAAGAAGATCAAGAAAGTTAGATATTATCATTAATGATACAAAGATGAACTTGGAAGAATTCAAAGAAGTTGTTTTNAAGAAGAAAGAAGATCAAGAAAGTTAGATATTATCATTAATGATACAAAGATGAACTTGGAAGAATTCAAAGAAGTTGTTTTTGACAACCAGTCTTGGCAAAATATATCTACTTTGTACTATAAAGACAGAAACAGATATAAGAGGAGTCCCAAAAACAAAATAATGTTTTACTCTACATTTCCTTAAGGGACTAGCAAAATGTTCCCATTAATTGAATGTGGTTTTGAACACTGACAACAAACTAAGAATTGTAAGAATCACTTGGAGAGGTTTATAGAAAAATCAGTCATCTCTGATAACTGAGTAAGACAAGGCTAAGTGAATAAACAGCCTGAAGAGCAATATTTTGGGAAGTATTGTGGCAGCCCCTCAAATACTGGAATCATGTCCCCCTTAGTCCTTCTTTCTCTGGACCAGCCATGCCCAATTCCCGCAACCATTCTTCATATGTTCTTGTCTCCAGGCCTTAATCATCTTTGTTGCTCTTCTCTCAGGATTATATTGAGGATAGTTTGATGACTACCTGTATATATTGAGGAATATCTGTACTTCTCCATTTTGTCAGGTTCAATCTTTCTGGTAAGATTCCACCCCTTGCCAAAAAGCAAAATCTTTTATTATTTCAGATTTATTTACAGCTTTTAGCTAGACAATAGGATACCCACTGCTGACCGGAGCAACCCAGGATCTGTCCTAATATGAATGCCAAATGCAAAGAAACATATTTTCAGCACATAGAAAGCCAATCATTTTAAAAAATAGAAATCAACTTATAGAATAAATTCAACGAGACACAGACTGTTCCTGAGAAAGGGGGAAAAAGGAATCAGCTGTAAAGCCCATGTCACACTGCACCAACGGATGCAAAGAGGATGTAAAACGGACAAAAAAGCTTTGCCAATCCTTGGTTAACGCGATGTACTCACTGCCTCCGTTTTGCTTTCCTCTCTATCGTCCAGCAATGCCGTTTTTGACAATCATCTGCCAAACATTTTGGCTGCCCAAAACTTTTGCGCGGAAATGTAATCCAATTCGTCCGTTCTGCATCCGTTATGCCAATCGCTATAATCCGCTGGCCTCCGCCTGCGCATCCGCGCAACTCACATACCGCCTCGACAGCAGGAGGACGCAGAACGGACGCGGAACGGATGCAGAACGGAATGCCTAGCAGATGCAGCAACGGAAACAAAGCTTTTAAAAATGGAAAAAACGTCCGCAGAGGGGACCTATCTCGGATATTAAGGATGCCTAGAGGATGCCTAGAGGATCAAAAGGACACCTATACTGCCTATGAAAAAGGGGAGCAACACATCTGGATCTCACTTTCAGGGCCAGCAGCCTGCTGCAGACCTCTGCAGCTTCAATCTGCCTTCCTCTTCCAACAAGCATCCAGTCAATGTCCACGCCATGGATCGTAACACAGTCCCTGTTGGCAGCCACATCCTTACTGCAACAGTGCGAGCATCTACAGGCTCTGTAACTCTAACTACGGGAAGAAAAGGAGGCGTCCGAGTGTTGGGTCCGAAATGGATCGGGAGAAGACAGGTAACGGAGCTGTACAACAAGCTGATGTGAGCTCAGGAACGAAGACCCTCGTGCATTCCAGAACTTCATGCGGAGCCTCCAGCCATGTTTGGACGAAGTTGTGCAACGGCTGACACCTTCGGTTGACGAAAGGCAAATACACCAACTTTCCGGTCCAGCCCTGGAAACCTGGCTCCAGTGCTACTGACTTCTGCGGCCACCTGGCCTCAGGACCACCTATCAGAGCATTCAGTAATGGCTGGGGGTGGCCATACCAACCATCAGCATTGGTGGTCAAGAGAAGTGGGTGCAGCCATCATCGAAAATACCTGGAGGAGCTCCTCCAGTGCCCTTAAACTGAAAAAGGCTGGAAGAAAGTTGCAAGAGCACTGGTATCGAGAAGTGAACTTCCCCACAACGTTGGAGCCATAGATGCAAACGTGGCTGCAAAGCTCCAGCCAGGTGGGTCCAACCTTATTTCAACCTACAAGGGCTTTCTTCAGCACTCATCCTCTTCGCCATGGTCGATTGCTACTTACATCATGTACAGTCCGATGCTTCAGGCAACGGGTTCATTTTCAGATGCCCAGGTAATACAACGCCAGTCGACCTCAAGGAGGGCTGGAACGCAACCTCATCATGGGCTTTCCCAGATCCAGACCCCCTGCCCAAGACACTCAAGATGTGCCGCTACCTTCGTCTGGGGGATGAACGCCTTCTCCCACGAACCTACTCCAATGAAGCCCTACAGTTCCAGATACTCACGCTTGTGAAGAGAGGATCTTCAATATAGGCTGTCAGGGCAAGAATGGGTGGTGGAGAACGCTTTTTGGCATCCTGGCCAAGCAGTTCCAGGTACTTCTCACCACCATCAAGCATCGCCCAAGAGACCGTGCAGAGGATCGTGGAAGCTTTGCTGGCATCCTGCACAATCTCATGCGCACCCCGCCTACGCCTCCAGTCTTGCCCAGGAACAGGCATCGTGGACCTCCAGCAAGACAATGGGGACTGGAGCCTGGGAATGAGGCAAGGTGAAACCTGATAGACACTGGGATGTGCAAGGCCCCAACAGAGCTTCATGTGAAGGAAAGAAGCAGCGCAACCTCCTGAAACATACTGGTGCACACTCCCCAGCTGGAAGCAGTGGAGTGGCACCGACAGGATGAATAGATGCTTAATGGATGCTTCCTTAGCCTGTCTCATCACACTGATGAGATTGGGGTCCAATGTAATGTCGGGTGGGCCTACAGTGAACACAGGGCATTTAATAAGATTTGTGTTTCAATGTTTCCAATGTGTGGATCAATGCCTTACATTGTTCATTGATCAATAAAGGCAAGGTGTGGCAGCTGGGAGGGTGCCATACAGTCCCACTATGCTTGCACTGGAGTTTATCTATCCCAAGCTATTACCCATCCCAAAGGTATCCCTGCCCACCCCACTGCTACTTACCCATCCCACAAGCATGCAAAGGCTTAAGCCAATTTCTAAAAGTTCAGCAAGACTTTTATTAAAAAAAAAGAAATGAGCAGTGTTGAATCAAAAATAGACTTTATTAACAACAAGCTATAAGAACAAAAAAATGAGTCCTGGCACTCCTCTTTGGGTCGCTCAGTCCAGGGTGAAGAGTTCAAGGTGCTGTGGAGGTGGCTGGTGCTGGAATGCTTGTCATCAAGCTTCCTCCAGAAAGCAGAACAGCAGAAGCCCCAGTCCCAGAAGAGTGACCCATGTCTGCAGAAGGCCCCAGCCAGAACCAAAGTGAGGCCAGGGGCGGGAATGGGTACCTGTCCCTCTTGCAAGGCTGGCATCAGATGGCTGAGGCTTGCCTGTCTTCTGCATGGTTGTGGGGTTGCTGGCTGGCAAAGGGAGGCTGGCAGGAACCAAGGCTGGGCAGGAAGGCTGGTAGGGAAGGGCTGGCAGGGGCAGCAGGCACCAAGGCTGGCAGGCCAGACATGAAACCAAAGGGCTGGCAGGGAGGCAGGCAGCAAGGCTGGCGGAAGGCTGGCAGGCAGGCCAGGCACAAGGCAGGCAGGCACCAAGGCTGGCAGGCAGGCATGAACCAAGCTGCAGGCCAGCCATGGCTGCAGAAGGCTGGCAGGCAGGCAGACAGCAAGGCTGGCAGCAGACATGCAGGCAGGAAAGGCAAGGCAAAGTCCGAATGTGTCTGGAAGCAGGTTTCTTTCCTCTGCATGCAACCTGCTTCCCGAGCTGCTTCCGTTATATCCGTGGGGCTGATGCAATGCATCCTCCCCGCATGCGCAATTAACGCTCGCATCCGCTAGGCTTCCGCTGTGCATCCACTGTGATCCCGCTCTCCGCATCCGCTGTATCCGTTCCGTATCCCGCTTTGCTGAGCCCCCCGGAAAAGCCCTTGCGGTTGCGCCATCCGCTCCATCCGAATCATCCGCTGGGCTTCCCGTTCGTCATGACCGCTTTCCAACCGCCGCTGCGTCCTCACCCCCGTCCGTGTTATACGCTCCGGTTAATGGCAAATTTTTTGGCCCCTTCTGAGAGCGGATTTAACAACGGATGGAACATTTTTCTCGTCCGTTGTGTCCATTTTGCATCCATTGGGCAGTGTGACAGGGCCTTAAGATAAAAGAACAAACGGCATCTTGTCTAAAATTCAGCACAATTAGGGAAATAGCCATAACACCTATACTAAGTTAGATCAGACCAAAAAATATCCTAACAATTGTCTAATATTCCAAATCTAATGGAAAGCCTCCTAAACAAAGTTTTCTTTTTCTAATTGTTGAGTTGCATTTGACATAGATTGACTGATTAAGGGAACTGGGTATGTCCAGTCTAGCAGAGAGGAAGACTAGGGGTGACACCATAGCAGTCTTTCCGCAGTCAGGAGGGTCTGCCACAGAGAAGAGGGGATCAACCTATTCCCCAAAACATCCAAGGGCAGGACAAGAATTGTTGACTGGAAAATCATTAAAGAGAGATCCATCCTAAAATTAAGGAGATTTTTTTCTGACAAGAGAAACAATTAACCAGTGGAACGGATTGCCTTTAGAAGTTCTGGGTGCTCCATCACTGGAGATTTTCAACAAGAGCCTGGACAGTCATTTGTGTAGGATCTCCTGCGTGAGCAGGGGCTAGACTAGAAGACCTCCGAAGTCCCTTCCATCTCTATTTTTATATGTTTTATCTATTGGCATTATTTTTGGCCACTAAATTTTAGACATAATAAGATAATAGTCTGAAGGGTAGGAGGGAATAAATATTCTTGTTGGCTTAGTTTCTTCTGATATTATTAAGATCCATTTTGGAACTGTGGAAACCATGCAATCTCAGGGAATCCAAGGCTCTTCCAACCTACAGTGGTTGCTTTCTCTGGTGGAAGATGTTTTGAGACATTTCCAGTTAACCAAAAGATTGTCTACCAGAAACTTTGAGATGACCTTGAAATACCAAGAGATTCATGGCTGAGAAGAATAAAATGGTCTTTTGGTGTTCCTGGAACATAGTTTGGGTCATAACTAGAAATACTAATAAAGATATTTATGAAAGGAGATGTGAACCAAAGGAAAAAATATCATGTAATAGGTAGACAAAATTATGCAGCTCTCAAGAGCAACAGGAACTGTGGACTCCAAAAAAGGAGTAGATCAGAGGTCCTCAAACTTGGCAACTTTAAGGCTTGTTTAAGTTATTCTTTAAACTCTGCTGGCTGGAGAATTCTGGGAGTTGAGGTCCACAAGTCTTAAAGTTGCCAGGTTTGGAGACCTCTGGAGTAAATAGAAAAGGGAAATTTACTTTTTACAGCTTGGGCAGGCAAGCTCTAAAGGAAAAATATTGATTTTGTGATTCCACAGCTTAATAACTAGCACAAAGTCAGGCAGACATAGGTTAGATTGAACAGTATTTTTTTCTAACTCATTTCAGACTAGCTATTGCCTGTAATTCTGGACTTTCACAGAATTTACCTTTTCTTCCAGACTATCAGAAGAAGATTAAAAACATGAAAACAAAGACCAGTAGAAAAAAATATATTTTTTATTTATATTTATGAAGAATTTTACATAGAGTGAAAGCCAAATTTAAGGAAAAGATAATGGAGGAGGAGGCGGCAGTTGTAAGTATGAAAAACAGTCATAAATCACTTTTTTCACTACTGTTGTCATTTCAAATGGTCACTAACCAAACTGCTGTAAGTCAACTACTACCTGTACTTGTGGCAGGATATTCCAAACCCCTCCCCTTGTATAAGTGCCTGATGTCACACACCTGTACAAAGTGGTAGGTTTTCTAGCACACTGCCACAATAAACATCTTATCTGCTTTGATATTCCCTCATCAATCTTCATTTAATCATTTCTGGTTTTTTCAAATGATCTTTGGTCTTGCTGGAACTCTTAAACAGATGGCATTTTTATCTGATAAATGTGGCAAATTTCATTTTTAAAAGAAGAAACATATGTTTGGATTCTCTTTTTTTTCTGCACATCTAAATCTGTGGACTGGCTTAATTTCTTCAAAACTGCCCATGGAAAATTCTGTGGCTCATGAAATAGTACCTAGAATCTCACCATTGCAAACAATGAAAATCTCAAATTGATCTTTCTTAGGCAGACAGTAGGAAAAACTTCATCTCTGAATTTCAGAATTCTGCAATTTATCTTCACTAAGGACACCCAAATCCATGCTTTTTTGTGAAACCATTATAAAGAACATACACTACAGGTAGTCCTTCAATTACCATTGTGTGAGGTGCACTGTTTGCTGATCTGTTTTCTGGTAGAATTCAAGGTGTTGACTGTCACCTTCCAAGCCCTTCATGGCATGGGGTCAGAGTATCTGGAGAACCAACTTGCCCACCCTGCCCCACACATTCTGGCAGAAGAGGCAGACTGTGGATCCCATCAACCAAGGAATTATTGGGCTGGCAGGATTTAGAAAAGTCCCTTTTCCACCATGGCTACTGATCCTTGGAACATCCTGCTCCAGAAATGAGATCTGTCCCAACTCTTTTTGCATCCAGTTTCACTTGCCAAGATATAAAAAAAGATGTTGAGACTCTGGAAAGAGTGCAGAGAAGAGCAACAACGATGGTTAAGGGATAGGAGGCTAAAACATATGAAGAATGGTTGCAGGAATTGGGAATATTTCATTTCATGAAAAGAAGGATCAGGGGGTGTCATGATAGCGGTCTTCCAGTATTTGAGGGGCTGCCCCAAAGAAGAGGGAGTCAAGCTATTCTCCAAAACATCAGAAGGCAGTAGAAGAAGCAACAGATGGAAACTAACCAAGGAAAGAAGCAACTTAGAACGAAGGGAAAATTTTGTGACAGTTAGAACAATTAACCAGTGGAACAGCTTGCCTCCAGAAGTTGTGGATGCTCCAACAATGGAAGTTTTTAAGAAGAGACTGGATGACCATTTGTCTGAAGTGGTGTAGGGTTTCCTGCCTAAGCAGGGGGTTGGACTAGAAGACCTCCAAGGTCCCTTCTGATTCTGTTAGCCCTATTTAATTGTTATAATTTAAACTTTTTAAATATTTATACTTGCTTTGATACAAGTAGCCCTTGACTTACAACTATCTATTTAGTGACCGTTCAAAGTTACAATGGCAAAAGTGGCTGTTTTTTCACACTTATGACCATTGCAGCTTCCCTGAGGTCACAGGATCAAAATTCAGATGCTTGTCAGTTGATTCATACTTAAGATGGCTACAATATGAGATCTGCTTTTGCCACCTTCTGACAAGCAAAGTCAATGGGGAATCCAGATTCATTTCATAACTATGTTACTCATTTAACAACTGCAGTGATTCACATAGCTGTGGCAAAAAAAAAATAATTGTAAAATGGAGCTAAAATTCACTAAACAACTATCTTGCTTAACAGAAATTTTGGGCTCAGTTGCAGCCGTAAATATAGGATTACCTGTATTTCTATATTTATTGCACAGTAAACCACAGACAGTCATTCTGAATAGCAAAGTGGGCAGCGTATAAATTACAAATCCATAAATACAAATCCATAAATACAAATCAGGAAATAAATATGGTGGCAACGGGCATTAGGCTCACTGCTTCCTTTCCTTCACATCATTCCCACCTTATAATTTGGATAAATTAGAGTTCGTTTATAGTAAACATCCTTTCACATGTACAATCAGAACTATTTTTATTTACTTCATCTACCGGACATAAATGAAAAGTAATAGCCCACCAATTCATCATGATAAAGCACTAAAGATAAAAGTCCTGGTGGGAAGGGGAAAAACATAAAAGATCACCAAAAGAAATTAATTTTGTCATGTAACGTCAACAATAAAACAGAAGCGCATCAAATATTATCCGTTCAATATGACATTTGGAGAAGATTAATGGGATCTGGTGGGAGAGGGGACATTAATATTTAAAAGGGGACATGGCATAGTACAGAGTGGGAGTTGGGGAAACCTGTAACTTTCCAGACATTGATGGATTACATCTGCCACCATCTCAATTGCCCAATGTTGCTGGGAGAAAAACGCAACAAGGTCTTGTGGAAATGTCTCTAACCTGGAAGTCTAGGTTTAATTTAACCTCTAGCAGAGATAAAAGTATGTCAGTTCAAAAAAGCTTTATGTTGGCTACTCCTTCTCCAGAATTCTACCATTTAGGATGTTGGCAGGGAATTATTGCTAGAGCTACCTTTGAAAACAGCTTGCTTGTTAGTTATGCCTATTGAATATGACACATAGATACATCAAGTCTGTTTTTAGCTGTGGGATTCTTGCTCTTCTCTGAACTTGGTTGTTTTCTTGCAGGCATTTATGATCCAAGTATGTAAGGACTTCAGTGCTGGAAGGCTTAGGGTCAGAGGGGGATTGGAGGAGGAAAGGGAGGAGGGGCTGGAAGGGGGGAGCAGAAGGAGGAGGAGGACTGTGGGGTCCTTGATGCTCCCTGAACATGGTGGTTTTCTTGCAGACATTTCATGACCTACCTAGGTAACATCACCAGTGCCAGAAGAGAGTGGGGTTTGTTCTCTATTTCTCTACAAGTGGTTTGCCCTGCCCGTGTTGGTGGGTTCCTTGACTAAATTCATATTTATTGTTAGATATTTTTTTTGTCTGAGGTGGTAATTCCTTTTTTGGAGCATTTTTACTTCTTGATTGTTGATCTAATATTAATTTGGTTTTAATCTCCGCTGATCTGGGTGTTGATTGCTGGTGAGAAAGTAGGGTGTTTTTTTTTCTTTTTGTTTCCTTTTTGGCTTTTTGATTACCTCTTTTGAACAGTATGTAGATATTGTTTATCTCTATGTGCCTCTTGATAGCTGATTTGTCTGAGTGGCTTCCAGGAATTCTCTAGAATTTTTGGACTTGGGTTGTTTTAGGATGCTCATGTTTTCCCAGCTGAAACTACATGAAATTCATGTGTTGTAAAATTAAACAGCTTTCATCATGTCTGCTACCTGATATTCTTGGAGGCGCTTTTTTCTAATTTTTATCCCATTATCATGAATATGCACAATTATTTGAAGTTGTGCATATATGATTAAATTTGCTTCCATCTGAAATGAAATACAATATAACATCTGGGAAGAGAAATTAGCCTGCTATCCTTCTGAAGTTTGTAAAATGAGGACCCAGATTGTTGGGGGAAATATGCTGGCTATGAATGACTTAGAGAGGCCTGTGAGCCCTGTGAGTGCTTTTATATTAATGCTAACAATATAGAAGTCTACAACTCAACAGATTCTTGGGCATCAGTTTTCAGGTGTGTATATATATCCTATTTTAATAGGCAAAAGCAGATATAATTTCTCAAACTAAAGGGTAACTTGTGGATGGAAATTTAGACCATTCTTCATTCTTGACTTCTCCAGAGTCATCATCATTCAATTGTCTTTGTCCCAAAGAAGATACATAATCATAGTCTGCATGGAGGATGAATTTGGTCAAATCAAAACAATCAGATTTTGATTAATCAACGAGAAACTTGTTAATTTTGGAATGCATATTGGAACCTACTTTTACACAAAACATAAATCTGCCTGACACTTTAATTGGTTCTCACTTCATTGCTTTCCAATTTATCTTCCTCGTCTGCCACTGGACTTAATTATATTGGGAAAGCAGAAGCCCCAACTTTCTATGTCATGCATGTCAACATGAAACACCATGATAGCCCTCAATGAACCAAGTTCCTATGTCTCAAAGGGCTGCCATTCCAGACTGGCAAAGCATACAGACTTGGTTCATATCTCATCCCAATAATCACCCCACAAGGTATGGTGGGACAACTGGCTGAAGGAGCAGAGGCATCTCTCGGGAGAGTCAAGAGGCATTTCAGCTTAGAATCGGTTCTTGGGAAGAAACCTCTGAGGTCAAACCCTCAGCTCTACATCTGCCCTTCCCCAAGGGAAGGCAGACCACCTGGTGAATTCTGCTCATCTAGAATCTTAGGCAGGACTAGCAACATTGATATTACGTGTTATGTTTTGGCAAGACAATCCTCTCGAAAGCATTGATGACTGAATGGAAATAAATGCCAGTCTACTCTATTTTTTTCCTAGTTTCTTTAAATACATCCATGCTTATAAATAAATTGCATGTTTATAAAACCATTCCATTTTGAAAGTTAAATGATTTATATGAGGATTACATTCCAGTCAAATATAACACCAAGTTACAGGAAAATAAATTAGAAAGTTTTTATGTTATTGAAATGTATCAGATGAAGATAAATATGTAGAACAGTTCAAAATAACAATGCTCTGTGAAATACACTTGGCTCCCAAATGTCAAGTGAGAAATTAATTTCATAAATGAATATTTAATTCAAGCAATCACTGACATTTTCTGGCTAAACATAACTGAAGCGCATTGCATAAATTCAACTGTCAATAACATCAATGATTTCATCTTACAGAAATAAATAATATAAGCTAAGAATAAAATTACTTTCAGGAATGATTATGTCAGGTTGGGAGACCATGACTTCTCGTTCTGCCTCAGCCATGAAAGCAAAATGGGTGATTTTGGTTCAGTTCCTCTCAGCCCAACCTACCTCACAGGGTTGTTGTGGGGAAAATAGGAAGAGGAAGGTGTGTTGGATACGTTTGCTGCCTTGAGCCATTTTTAAAATAATAATGGTGGGAAATATTAAATAAAATAAAATAATAATAATAAAATGAAATGAAATGAAATGAAAATATAAAACAATATAAAATAATAAAATAAAATAACATATAAAATAAAATATTGAGCTAAGCCCTCCAATCACTACATTGCAATGTTTTTTCTACATGGACCCAATAGCTGAAGGTAAAAATAAATCATAAGAAATAGATGAAATTATTAAGACACAAAGATTCATCTTACATGCATTAACTATTGAAGGAGAGTATTTTTTTAATAAAAAATGTTTATTAAATTTACATGAAATGCTGCAGTTAGTTTGAGGAAAGCCCATAAAGTGGTGGAAGAAAATTCTGGGTAACATCACAGGATGTCTAAAAGTTCATGTCTAAAATTAATGGGATAGATATATATCATCATCTTTTCATGACCCCATAATCCCTTTCCAGGTGGAGTCTGAGCAACTGAATGAAGCTGGGTGATCACTGGCCGGATGCCCTTCCTGTCACCAATGTGGAGTTATATTCAGCAGATGTATTCTCACTGAGCAGGAGAGAAAAATATCTGCCTCTACCTATTATCAAACTCACAGCCTCCTGATTGTGAGGCGAGAGCTCCACCTCTAGGCCACCACATTACTCATGGGACACACATATATGTGGTTAAAAAATTATTACAAATATATTTTTTTAATTATTAGGGACACCAAAAGAGAAACAACAAAGACATAGCAAGATAGTGATTGAGAAAATTTCACATTTACAAGTACCTTTTTATAGTTCTTTTATCTTTTAATTCCTTCTTTCTTTTTATTCTTTCTTTTTTGTCTTTTTTTCATGTGGGCCCACTTCATTAACTCCTTAGTTAAATATGTTTTTCCTTAGAGACCTTTATTTTAATTACTGCTGATAATTTGACTGAGTATATAGTGCTTCATCTTGTTGCTTTCCAGCTATTTTAACCCCCTGAATGTTCTTAAGGGAAGAACAAAGAGGAGAAGAACACTTTAAAATCTCCAGGACACATTTAAGTAATTGAAAAAGCTTCCTCTGGATAAAACTCTTTATTGCATCTGACACATTTTTTAAAATTTGATTTTACCATTGTATCTTGAATATTTCAACTGCTTTTAGGGTGCTATCTGTTGTTTGCCCCTTCATTCATGCAAGAGTTGACAGATGATTATTCCTGAGAGAGAGAATCCAACCAGAAAAAAACCCATCAATGTAGCACGTTTTATAGCCATATCAGACAGGAGGTTACAGAAAATGATCTCAGGGATAGGCAAAGCCCTACTAACTATTTCCTACAAAGCATAACAGAATAATAGAATTGGAAGGGACCTTGGAGATTGTCTAGTCCAACCCCTTGCTCAAGCAGGAGACCCTATACTATTCCAGACAAGTAGGCTCTTCTTAAAAGCTTCCTGTTATGGAGAAGAAGAGGAAGTGATCCCAAGCATTTATTCCAGGAGAAGAAATAGGTAATCCTCAATTTACAACAGTTTATTTAGTGGCCATTCAGAATTACAATAACACTGTAAAAAGTGATTTATGAGCATTTTTACGATCATTGCAGCCTCCCCGGTAATTGTGTGTGGCTAGTCGAGAGGAAAGAAGGCCTGGGGTGACATGATAGTAGCATTGCAGTATTTGAGAGGCTGCCACAAAGAAGAGGGGATGAACTTATTCTCCAAAGCACCAGAAGGCAAGGCAAGAAAAAATGGATGGGGACTAATCAAGGACAGAAACAACTTGGAATTGAGGAAAAACTTCCTGACAAGGAGGACAATCAACCAGTGGAACAGCTGCCCACCAGAAGTTGTGGGTGCTTCATCATGTGGGAAGCTTTTTAAGAAGAGATCAGGCATCCATTTGTCTGAAATGGTATAGGATCTCCTGCTTCTGCAGGGGGCTGGACTAGAAGGCCTCCAAGGTCCCTTCCAACTCTGCTATTCCGCATTCTGTATGCAGGCGGTCTATGAATTTCATACTCTAGAGGAGCTTTATATGTTTGTATATCCATTTGCTACTTTCACCCTGGTGTCCTTCAAACCTTTGTGGGCCTCTTAATACTCGGATCGATTCCTCACTTGGAATACGGGGACTTATTCTCATCCTTTCAATCTACGGTCTTTCTATTCTTTCCACTTCTCCAATCCACCTAAAGGAGCCTTTAGATTGAGTGTATTTTCAGGGATGCTCTGTGGACTTAGCTTTGTCCTCTGGTTTACTGAGTATCCCTTAGTTGCTGTTATGGTTGTTGTTGTTTTCTTTTCTCTGCCTTTGATGCACCCTCCACCCTCATCTACCTTCAGATCAATTCTGGAAGACAGGAGAACTCTGGGAAAGTTTTCTCCAGACAAATTTGTCTTGGAATTATTAGATGCAACTGTTAGAAGCCACATCTATGGGACAAAGTTGTTTCCCATACAACCTTCTCTGAAGGCTGATTTATAGAACCCATACAGGTATTTTAATGGCTGTTCAAAGTTACAGCGGTGCTGAGAAAAGTGACTTATGACCATTTTTCACACTTATGACCATTTATGATGTTTGTGGTGCCCCAGGGGTCATGTTTTGCAACCTTCTGACAAGCAAAGACATTAGGGAAGCCAGATTCACTTAACAGCAGTGTCACTCACGTAACAACTGCAGGGATTCACTTCACGACTGAGCAAGAAAGGACTTAAAATGGAGCAAAATTCACTCAACAGCTGTTTAACGTGGGAATAAAAATCTGGGATCGATTGTGGTCGTAACTTGCCTGAACGCTGCTTCCTTTTTTTTAGCTATGTGTTGTCACACCTTTATACTGCATTGCAGAGACTCCACTTGGAATATCGCACCCAGTTCTGGTCACAATGATACAAAATAGATGCTGAGACCCTAGAAAGAGGGCAGAATACAGAATAGACTAGAATAGACTAGAATGGAATAGAATAGAATTGGAAGGGACAGATTTAACAGATAATCAGAGTTGGACGGAACCTTGTCGGTCATCTAGTCCAACCTCCTGCCCTAGCAGTACACCCCACACCATTTCTGACCAATAGCAGTCCAGTCTCTTCTTGAAAGCCTCCAGGGATGAAGCTCCCACAACTTCCAAAGGCAACTTCTCTTCCACGGGTGGATTGTTCTCCCTGTCAGAAAGTTTATTTCCAGGTGGAATCTCTTCTTGTTCAGCTTCCATCCATTATTTCTTGTCTGGCCTACAGGAGCTTTAGAAAATAGCTTGAGCCCTTGGAAGTCTTCTAGTTCAGCCCCCTTCCTAGGCAGGAAACCCTACACCCCTTCAGACAAAATGGCTATCTAGCATCTTCTTAAAAACTTTCAATGTTGGAGCAGCCACAAATTCTGGTGGCAGGCTGTTCCATTGATTAATTGTTCTGTCAGGAAGTGTCCCCTTACTTCCAGGTTGCTTCTCTCCTTGACTAGTTTCCCCGTGGCTTCTTCTCCTGCCTTCAGGGGGCTTTGGAGAAGAGGTTGACCCCCCCCTCTTCCTTGGGGCAGCCCTTCAGATACTGGGAGTCTGCTATCCTGTCCCCCCCAGGCCTTCTTGGCATTAAAAGTTGAAAAGTTCATTAAAATGTTAGCAGTCTTCTGGAGCTTGAGGGATGTCACAGAGAGCAGGGGGTCAAGCTATTCTCCAAAGCAACTGGGCTGAGGGCAGGACAAGAAGGAGCCATTCAGCCTAGAACTGGAGAAAATGAATTGCAGTGGGAACAATTAATCCATGGGATGACTTCAGAACTAGCAGGTGCTCCATCCCTGGAGGTTTGCAAGAAGAGACTGGGCAGCCATTTGTCTGGAATGGGAGAGCGTCTCCTGTCTGGGCAGGGAGCTGGACTAGAAGACCTCCAAGGTCCCTTCCAACCCGAGTACTCCAGGCACTAAGTTCTATATTTTAAAAAACAAACTACACATTGGTGCAGTTATAAGTGCAGTTGTTATGGAAAGCCAGTGACTTCAGATAAGCCTGGTTTCCTGGCAAACCAACCATAGGAGTTTAATTATTGCTCCTACAAACTGATTTAAGGGAGGAGAGAAATAAAGAGAGAAAGTATAAAATTCTGTTATTCTTTTAAAATCCGACTTACTTATTCTGACACAATCCTCTTTCCCAACGTTTTTCATTCTTACTGTTCTTTAGTGCTTAATTTATTTGTCTAATATGTACGATGGTCCTTGTTGGATCTCTCCGTATTTTATCTGCACGCTTTCATCTTCTTTTTACTTTCCTCACAAAATAATAAATAAAACCTGACTCCTCTATTCCTTTATGGAAGCAGCAAAAAAATTATATCCCACACTGGACCAACTGTACTAATTTTGAATTACAAAAATAATCATTGCAAATAATGGCCAACTTTATGCAATAAATATTTTGGTGTGCCAACATTCAAAAAGAGTCCAGTCGCATCTTTTCAGAGAAATAATTTAATTTAAGGCGTTAGCTTTCATTAGCTGCAGCTCTTATCATCGGAATGTATCTATAAAGACTATTTTTATATCCCAACAAATTATAATCCCAACTGTGGCAGCACATGCTAGAGATAAGTGAAAGAAACTGATTATAAGAATGGAACATTCTGGAAAAACATTGCAAGTTCTTTTTCCCAATTGGATCATGTTGTTCTGAGAAGTTTTTTCAAAAAAAATTTCCCCTATCAAATGGCTGCTTTTATTCTGACACAAGGGAAAAAAACCTGGAGAGTTATTGGATTGGATGGAATTAATCTAAGGTCTGCTGTATTTAAATAAAATGTAATGTCTTACCCTAGTTATTTGTATTTGTGGGAGTTGTGTCTCTAGTATGTCATTCAAGACCTAGCATGTCCCTTGGCTATATAATGTCACACTCCAAGTCCTGCAAAGTTGTCTGAACTAGGACTGAGAATATTTATTATTTGGCTATGATATATACCAGTAGTAGCTGGAGAATTTATGTATTTTATTTATTTGCAACGCGTCTTTATTAATTTTACAATTAACTCAAGGTGGCGAACATATTCCACACATCTTCCACTCCCCCCCCTAGTGACAACCCTGTGAAGTGGGTTGGGCTGAGAGAGAGAGGGGCTGCCCC
>BHFT01027344.1:0-27426 GCA_004320025.1 Laticauda laticaudata
TTTTTTCTTTCTATTTTCTTCTCCCTTTCTTCTTTTTCTCTCTTTCATTTATGTATGTGTTGTTGGCTTGTTTTAATTGTAAAATCAGTAAAATTTATTTAAAAAAGAAAAGAAAAGGCTGAGGAACAACAAATGAACCAGGTTCAAATTACTCTATTTAGGAGTTATGATGTGAAGACCCAGCTTTCTGGAGAAGGCTCTAATGCTGATAAAGAAAGAAGGAAAGAGAAGAGAAGGAAGACCATCCATCAAGGATGGATGCACTCAGTTACAGTTGCAAAGGGTGAATCTTTGGAAGACCTGAAGGACCAGGTTATGACAGATCATCATGGACAAAATGTTTCTGTATAGTCACTAAGCTTAAATACCAACATGGTGTTACATCATCAATCAAGGCGTCCCAAGTTAAAGATGTCAGGGATATGATGATGGAAACTGTGCATCCATCCTTGAACAGTGCCCCCATGCAGGTTTCTCTTTCAACAATATGCTTTTTTTTAAAAAAAAAACAGCTTAAAATTTTTATGCAGGAAGATGCTTTGAGTAATATATGTTTGTATTTATGTGTGGGTATAGTATACACACGTAAACAGGCAGTAGTGTGTAGTATACACACGTACACAGGCACATACCACACACACATACAGAGAGAGAGAGAGAGAGAGAGAGAGAGAGAGAGAGTATACCTGCACAATATACACACACAAAACACGCACACAAACACATTTTAAAATGTTGGATAATTAAAATAAAATTATTATGGATAATTAAAGTGTGTTGGCTTATTGAACTCTCAGTCTTTGAAAGCAACAGTTGCCCTGCTTATAGTTTTCTCATAGCGGAAGAGATCCTACAGCCAGAATCAATTATTTATCATGTCAATGGGAACAAAGTAGTGTTATATTCCTTGTGAAGCAGCTTTGCAATTCTGTTTTAAGAAGAGGAGATATACCTGACACAAAACCAGAGAGCCTTGCTTTAAAGTGATAAGGTAATCTGGGGACCTTTATTCAAATGAGGCTTCCTGATCTCTCTCTAAGGAGTCAACCATGAGAGTTGGAGAAAAAAAAGCTTTAATGTAGAGGAAGAATGTTTCCAACTTCCTTTGGAACTTCTTGGTATTGAACTTGGAATTGCTAAATTACCCTTTGAAAATGGGCAAAGTAGACAAAAGTCTCTCATATTCAACATGTCATAATGTGTTTGTGTGCGTGTGTATAGAGGACATCTGTGGCAGAGTCTTTGGTATGTGACATTCCAGTCCTGTTTTTTTTTTCTTGAATGCATTTTTTAATGTAATTGTACCATTCTGTGAAAAGGATGGACAGAAGTACAAAAAAGGAGCTAAGTTGAATCTGGCCTGAATTGACCAATTCAGATTTTCAACTTGACTAAATTCCCAAATATATATTCCAGCTCTCATCTGTTCTCTCCTCTTTGAAGACTTACTGGTTCTTCTTGATCTACTGTTTTCTCTACTTTCTATGGCAGACTTCCCCATCCAGTTACCCACCAAGTGTATGGATTTTAATTGAAGTCCTCACTTTTGGAGGGTGCATAGACTGGGGAAGGCTGATTTAGAAACTGAACACAACATTTTTGTTTTCTTTGCTAAATTTATGATTGCATGGTAAGAGTCACACCGTGGGGTTTTTTCCAACTGTTGTCCTTCTGGGCTGACATCTGCCGGATGTATCAAATCCCTGTTCTGATAACGAATCTTAAAATCCTGGTGAGTTAATATTGCAAAAGTGCTGGTTATAAAGCTCTTGCAGGAAGAACTAGGCACAGAAATTGGAAAAGCCCACAACACATTCTGGAGAAATGATGGGTGAAACTTTTGGTTTCTCCATTGGCAGCTTTTACAGCATCTGGAAGTAACTGGCGTGAAAATAAGGCTTCCCTTGCAAAGATAAAAATGCAAAGAATAAAGAATTGGATATATCAGGGATTAAAATAATCTAAGGTTGAGAAAATCAATGAAGCATAAACTAAACATTTTCCTTTTTTCTCTTTAATCTGGATCTCTTTCAGGTTCATATGATAAATTGAACAAATTCCCGGTGAACCTTGTTTATCTATTGAATTAAACACTAAAAGGTGACCGAAGAACTTTTCATACCAAAGTTCTCAAGATGTTTCATGAATTCAGCTTCACACATTTTTCTGAACAATATTCCAGTTAAAAGTATTCAAGAGAAAAGAGTTCTTAGAAAAGAAAATAAGGTTGATCATTTTTTGGCATCTGGGATGGTATTTCCAGAAGTCGTATGATTGTCCAGGTTTCTCCTTTGGGATTAGAGTAGGAAATTGGCCTTGGAAAGAAAATTCTGTGTTGAAAATCCTCCTGATTTATCCTGCCAGCCACAGCTGCTGGCTTTTCCTGAATTTTTGAAGTTCCAGTATAGAGACTAAGTGTGTGAGTGTGTGTGAAATCTCAGGAGGTTCTGACAAAGAATTTCCCAGAATGAGAAATGGATCTAGAGTTCTCTCATACTTCCTATCTAGGCATAACTTTAGACCTTCCTGATGATTCTCAATTAATTGTCGGTGATGGGAAGGGTAAAATAAAAAAAACAGAGGAAGGGGGAACCTTAGCATATAATCTATGCCAGGTGTGGAGGCAGCATTCATGAATGTATGTATCATATGAGCACATACTTTGTTGCTCCCGGTGCTTTTATTTATTGAAGGTCACATAGGAATATAACTAGCTAAGGCATTTATTCTTTCCAGTAGATGATAAAAGAGATGATGCTGTTTATACAAAATATGCATTAAATTGATTAACCATATGTTATAGCTATATACACAAAGGAGGGAGGGGGGGAGGGAGGGAGGATGGATGAAGAAAGGAAGGAAGGAAGGAAGGAAGGAAGGAAGGAAGGAAGGAAATCTTTCTGAACCTAGATGGCATGTTGATTTTAGTCAAATGGAGGATTTATTGTTTTGGGAAAAACTGAAGGGGAAAGGAAATGTTCAGTGTAAAAATATAACCCATTGCTTGTCAACAAAGCTCACATCAAAAGAAACTTTCAATTTAGGAATTATGTGATTTGGCTGCATAACCTACTGTAACCTACTGTACTTACTTAGTGTGCCCAACTCATCCATAACATTTTAAAATATTTAAAATCATATTAAGAAATATGATTTGCCACAGAGGTTAGCTAGCAGTATTCGGGGCACCACAATTTACTTCTCTTTCAACGAAACAATAAAACGAGATGCCTTCATTTTAATGTTATAATACAATTGCAAGTTTGTAGTTTTTGTTTTATTCTTAATTATTCTGGCCACAGTTCCTAACACATTTGCCAGGGATTTTTAAAAGTGTTTTGCTTTCTAATCTCCATTAAAAGAGGATGAGTTTTAGAAAGCAGATGATTGAGGAAGGTTTAAACTTTCCCTGGAACTTTGCAGATATCTTGTCTATTGTCAAAGTTTGCAGTTTGCTCTTTTGATATGCATCGTGTACAATTCTGCATACCTGTAAACTGCCTGAAAGATGGAATTTTTGTTGGTGTTATGGCTGTGGATGGTCTTGGTCATGGATCTATGTCAAGGGGACTTGTCTGCATTCCCCTTCATAGTATTCTCAAAATTCTCCTACCTGATATTTTCAGTAGAAAGCTAAGTAAAAAAAAGACCATCATTTTTTTCAATCTTAACTGTGGTGCATCTTAAGAATTTCTTGCCATGCCAAGTTTGATCATGGTCTTATGGAACACTTATATTGAGTCATTGTCATTTCTGTTTAGCAGCTTATTTTTTTTTTTAAGAGCTGGGCATCATAAAAAGGAGAACATCCAAGCTATTAACATAGAGTAGGACCATTACTCAAACAAGTGCATCTACCTATTGTGCCAGATTACTGCAGAGGCATTAAACTATTCAACCTTCATTTAGCCCAAAGGCCATAAATGCAATAATGTTTGAAATTACCTTATGTAAAAGCTGTCAAGCAATATAGATATAGAAGACATGCATTTGCACATCCCAATAAGTCAAACATTTCCCTTCTGGAACTTTTCAACTTGAGATGGCTATCTTGGTGACAGTCAGTAGCTCAGGGAGAATCACTTCTGTAGGAAGTAAATGCTTGGGTTATCAAGAAATCAATGTGGTTTTCCATGGACCATTACGTAGTATTGTATTTTAAAAACTTCCAGTCTAAAATCTCACTCCTGGAAGGACAGACTTTTGTGATGATCACAGAGCATAGAAAATCCCAGAGTCACTATAAGAAACATGTTTATGTCTGTCACAACAGCTGATTTAATCTCTAGGTGATATGGAGGACAAGCAAGAAGGCTCACGATGCACTGGGAACGGCCCACAGCTCAAATTCCTTGCAATGTGGTTGGGCTCCATGATGAGTTCAGATACTTTGCTGTAGACACACCCATTTGTTCTTTTATTTCTGTCCAGATTGTCACAGTTTCTCACTCTTTTTGTGCCTGATTGGCTGGCAAGCTGAAAAATACTTAGATAGTTTGTTTTAGTAAATGGTTAGATGATGCATTTGTTAATTTTCTTGACTGTTTGTGGCATTTTCAAGAGTTTTCTTCAACATCACATTTCAAATTCCTATCCTGCTTCCTTAAAGTTCAACTTGCATAAAGTGTCAAAGTTAACATGATTCTTATCTTTGTAGGAATACACACATCACAGTATGTCAAGTCTTTTCCAAGGCCTTCATGTCTGCTCTATCGAGTATGCAACATATTTCTTAATTATTTGTTACTTTACAACTGATAATTAATCCTAAATCCAACACTTCAGTATCTTACTATCACCTCTATGACTCTATACTTGTGTTTAATTTGGTCTTAACATTTTAATTTTAATGCATTTTTCACTGTGCTCTGCAAACTGTTGCAGGTGTACTGAATGCCATTTTTAAAAAAGAGTATTCTAAGAGTTTGTTAGAAATCAAGGTTCAGTTATGCAGGACACAGGACACATTTTCAAAACATGTTCATCTTAATTAAATGCAAATCTCTCTCTTTAATGATAACCAGGTGCTATCATTAAACACATTTCCAGTATGACTTACCTTAAAAACAAGATTGAGAGTATATCCTCATCTAGTTTATACAGTACAAGCCAACTAAATATTCAAATTTATGTCCATGGATGTTAAAACCTACTCTTGTTTAGTTTCTTAAATGAAACCTTTTTTTCTGTCCCATTTTAGCTTTGGTTTGAAATTTATAATAGGAATGCTCTTTGTTAAGTTCCTTTAGTTATGCTTTTATCAATGCTTATGTTTATATAAATCTGATTATAAAATAAAGTACAATAAATAAATTCAACTGGCTGTACTCCTTAGTCTTGTTGCTAGATGTCAAAGAATAATTCCAAATGTAGGCAGTGCACTCTTGTAAGAGATGGTTGTACATGTGCTTAAATAATTTGATAGTGAATTTAAAAAATGAAAATGTGTGACTCCAAATGGGCCAAAGAAACAGCAATTTCATTTTTAGATAAAAAATACTAACAATATAGGTAGTCCTCAACTTACAAATACAATTGGGACTGAAACTTCCATTGCTAAGTGATGTGGTTGTTATGTGCGTCACACACAATTTTACAATCATTTTTGCCATGGTCATTAAATGAACCCAGCTTCCCACATTGACTTTCCTCATCAGAAGCCCACTGGGAAGCTTTTAAATGGCAGTCATGTGACCCCATGTCACTGCAATTATTGTAAATACATGTTGATCAATAAGTACCCAAATTTTGTTCATGAGACCCCGGGTGGGCTGCAATGGTCATAAAAAGGAGGACTGGTCATTACCAGTGGTGGTATTCTACTGATTTGGCCCGGTTTGTCTGAACTGGTAGTGCTGATGATCATCTGTGAGCAAACCAGATTGCTCCGATGATCAGCTGTTGAGACTTCTCACCTGGCTCTATATTGACCTTCATTTCCTGCTTTTCAACCTCAGCTGCTTTGCATGGCACAGCCCGATTGCCAGGCATCAGCTGTTTTACATACAGGGCTTGTAGCAGAAGGTGAGTTGCAAATGCTGCATGCACGCAAAGCGCACACTCACACCGAACTGGTGGGAAATTTTTTTGAAACCCATCACTGGTCATGACTCATTTTTTTTCAGCACTGTCATAATTTCAAACGAATGCAAACAAAGAAACAGAATTATAGAGCGGCAACATGAATATGACAATAGTGCTTTCTATGTACATGGAGTCCTCAATATATGACCACAATTGAGCCCAAAATATATGCTGCTAAGCAAGACATTTGTTAAAACACTTTTGCCTCATTTTACGACTTTTCTTGCCATGTTTATTAAGTGAATTGCTGCAGTTCTCCAATTAGTATTAAATGAATCTGGTTTTCCCCATTGACTTGGCTTGTCAAGAATTTGCAAAAGGGGAATCACATGACCCCGGGACCCTGCAACCGTCATAAATGTGAATTGGTTGTCAGGCATCTGAGTGTAAATCTCATGCCCACGGGAATTCTGCAACAGTCATAAGGGTCATGAATCACTTTTTTTCAGTGTCGTTGTAACCTTGAACAATCACTAAACAAACAGCTGTACGTCAAGGACTACCTGTATTACAACATTTGCACCCATTTACATACTGTACAGAAATATCACCTTTTTAAAAAATTGAAATAATTTCTGTCCAGAAGTGGGCTGCAATGGATACACTAGAGCTAGTCGATACAGAGAACATAGAAGTTGCTTGAGCACCTGTGACAAACTGCAAACTTCCTCATTTAGAGAAATGCAGCTCTGTCCAGAGCAGAGTCCCCCGATTTCCTGTATCTGAGCAGTATCCTTCCTATCTGCTCATATCTGATCAACATTCGGTATCAATTTAGAGGCTCTGATTAAGTATGTGCTAACACAAGGTTAAATTGTGCACAGCTTCTTTAGAGTCTGATATCACAGAGAAATACAACTGGCTGTAATCAATGTGCCACTCACACCTGATGGCAAATGACCACATTCAATGGCCTCATATAGACATTATATAGCTTGGGAGTCACAATTGTGCCTTAAGGCACCTGTGTAGCAGCAGTACAGCACCCAACCTCCAATTTCCCATCTGTCTAACTTAGAAACGGAACCCCTGCATGCCTTTTCCTTTAAAACTCCAAGCCACCGAACTATTCTTGGAGTATACTCTGGTCTAAAGACACCGAGACATTGAGTAAGAGTTATACAGATGGCCTTCCTCTGTCAGCTTCTTTGTCAAAATCACCAAGGCCATTTCCATTCCAAACCCACACTGGAATTGACCAAGTATCCTCCAAGAACGCATGCAGTGGGGTTGCACATAGCGATTACCTCATCTGAGGAGACAAGAAGATCTTGCCTGTCACCTTCATTATAACTATCATCTGATCTGCTTCCTTGCTCGAAGCGATCTGGATGTTGAGAGAGCAGTCCGTGAACCACAGGCTTGAAACAACACTCAGGAGAAACTGTCTCAGTGGTCTATTATTGTGTCTCCCCATTCAAGTGTGGAATCGCAGATTTGAGAAGATCACTTGCTCCAGCCACTGGAAAATCCACCACAGCTAATAATACTCATTTGCATTATCTATTCAGCCTTTGGGGGCTTTGGCTCCCTCAATGATTACCTTTCATTCTACTGTGAATAAAATCAAGTAATGAAAAAGATTGCAACAGGCTTTTATAGATGAAAGAAAAGATCTCAGTGATATTTTAAATTCTTTTCAAACTTCCTAGCATATAATGTAGAATAAAATAAACTTGGACCAGTGGTGGGATTCAATTTTTTTTACTACTGGTTCTGTGGGCATGGCTTAGTGGGTATGGCTTGGCTTTGTGGGGGTGGGTTGGTGGGTGTGGCAGGGGAAGGATTCTGTAAAATCTCCATTCCTACCCCACTTCTGGGGGAAGGTTATTGCAAAATGCCATTCCCTCTCCACCCCACTAACCTGCTTCCCAGCTCCTTTCTCCTGTGCAGAGCAACCAAAAAGACCCAGCTGATCATCTGGGACTCAGGAGGCAGAGAATAGATGGGGGTGGAGCCAGTCAGAGATGGTATTTGCCAGTTCTCTGAAATACTCAAAATTTCCGCTACCGGTTCTCCAGAACTGGTCAGAACCTGCTGAATACCCACCTCTGACTTGAAGGCAATAAATAGCTACATGTATAGTATTCTTCTGAAGCAACTTCCCTTTTTTCTCTCCCCTTTTTGGTTTTTCTTTTTGATTTTATTCTCCAGAAACAATATGAAGAATATTCAAATGACATTTATCCAGTTAATTCTGTTTTGGGACAATGGTATTGATTAAATTCCATCAATCTCCTGACGCTATGCATTGAATGGTAATTTCCAATTCAGCATGAAGAAGACACTTATCTAGAAAATTACACATGATTGGACCTATTTCCAGTTGATTTATGATCAGGCCAATGATTGGTTGTATTATACCTCCTGAATTTAGCACACTTTCTGCTTGGATCATTGCCAATAGGGCCACTCAGTACTTCTTGAGAGAAGGATTGGAGGAAGTTGCCCTCCTGCTACTCCTGGACCACTTCCAATGGTCCCTGTGCCCATGTCTCTGCCCTTGACTCCTAACTATTGTCTGCCAATCGGCTCTGAAGTTTTGATGGTGGATCTCCTGTGGTCGATCCCAAACTGGAAGACATTGAACCCTCCTCAATCCCAAAAACTCATGTTCCAGTCAAGCCTTTCATTTCCATTGAGTGCTTGTGGTTTCTATCCAGGTTGGGTCATGCATGCTCCCCTTGCTTTCCCACCCCTGCCCACAGTCCTGCAAAGGGTCCCTTCTTCTTACCTTTTAGGAGCATTGCTACTTTGTTTCTGTAAAATTCAATGGTCAGGTCTTCATTGCTCCCAGATTTCCTTGGCCCTATAGACAAATGTAAGACTGGAGTTAGGGTCATTTCCTAATTCTTTATGGTAGCATCAGAACCAACAATGACACCTAAGAGGGGAAAGGGTCTGCCTTAGTGTCAGAGAAGACCTGCCCCACTACAGAAGAGCAATAAAGAAATCACTGTGTGCAAATATCTGGAAAGCAAAAGAAAGACTTGGGGACTGATGAGAACAGAACAATTGCTAAAAAGGAAAAGACCAGTAATGAAGGTAGTCCTTGACTTATGACCAACTTCATTACTGGTCACTTAGTGACCATTTTAAGTTACAACTGACCCCCCCCCCAAAAAAAGGGGGCTTATGACGCAGATTCAATGGTTCGGCCCCCTCTGTAGTCATATGACCAAATTTCGAGCCCTTCACAATGCAGTTGCATTTACAGCCATTTCCATTGTCACACTATCATGTGATCACATGTGACAACAATTATGCTGAAAACTGGCACTTCCAGTTTTCAGGCAAAACCATGTAATTGTGAAGTATTGGTTTGCTTAACGATCATGGATTCATTTAATGACTGTGCTGATTCATTGAATGACTGCCACAAAAAAATCTTTCAAAAGGGCCAGACTCCATTAGAGTTGTATGTTGAAGACTCTTTACAAGAGTTGGTCAGTGAGACTTCCTTGCACTGAGGGGAAGCAAGAAGCAGGGGAATTGTACTGGTTCTGGCTCTGACTTAGCCTGCGCCTCATTGCCAGCTCAGTTCAGACCTGATTAGAATTTCTGAAATTCTGGTTTAAGACAACCAGATGCAGCACAGAAGAGTAGCAGCTTAGACCAGGGGTCTCCAACCTTGACAACTTTAAGACTTGTGGACTTCAACTCCCAGAATTCCTCTCTGAGAGTTGAAGTTCACAAGTCTTAAAGTTGTCAAGGTTGGAGACCCCTGGCTTAGACTATAGTGAGGAACTGAAGCTGCTGTTCAGTCCATACAGTTGCTTTAGAACCTGACAGCATTTGATGGGAAGGGTACTTATATTTACACTGTGGCTTCTTCTAAATATGGATAAGGCTTTGCACAGACATGCTACAGTAGCCTTCCTTCTATCCTGGTGCAAAACAAAGATTTTAACGTTCCTCTCATCTGCCCCTTTGTGATTCGGAAGAAATAGGAAAAATTAGGCCTATCGTTGGTAATTTAATATTTCTGAAGCAAGCTTACACACTTTGCAATGCAAAGAAGACATATCAAAGGGAAAGAAAGGGGAAACAGCTTTTAAGAGAGAAGGCAATATTTTAATTCATCATTTAATTCTCTAATCATCCCCCCCAAATTTATGGTTGCTGATGGTGAAAAA
Organism: Laticauda laticaudata; assembly: GCA_004320025.1. Classification (NCBI taxonomy): domain Eukaryota; kingdom Metazoa; phylum Chordata; class Lepidosauria; order Squamata; family Elapidae; genus Laticauda; species Laticauda laticaudata. The sequence goes on from BHFT01027344.1 coordinate 10,221, forward strand.
TTAGATGACAGACAGACAGACAGATGATAGATAAAACTTCCTGACTATGTTTGTGGAAATGGAAGCAGTTGGAAATATTACACATTTCTCTTTGATTTTATACCAATCTTTTTTCTTTTTCTTTTTTAAATAATACTGTCAGGTCTGATGACTCTTATACAGTCTCTCCGTTAGCTGGGAAGAATTTTCAGGTCTCTTATAACATTGCCAAAGTCTATAATTTAGATTCCAAAATGTATTAAGTAATGCATCTTGTAGACTAAGTTCATTTTCTATTAATTACTTGTCTGCCTGTTTGTATTTGTGTTTGTTTTTTTCCTGATCTGTGGCTGTAATAAAGTTTGGGTTTGAGTTTCAGAGTTTCTCCAGTTGCTGTCAGATATATGGTGACAAGAAGAACTGACTTGGTGGGGAGTGGCTGGTTGACTTTCTTTAACAGAAACAAAAGCAGTCCCAGTTTTAAATGGAATCAAATGTAGCCCAGGTCCCGGGTTAACACTTTCCTTATCCTACCCTCACTTTCTTGTAAGAATGGGGTTGTGAACACCTGTTAACATGTCCCAAAGTTTGCCTTATGGTCCCTCACTCACACACTCACAATCCTGGAGAATAGCCACATTCAAATCACTTTCAACTGAATACCGAGGAACAGCTGGTTCTTTAAAATATGCAGAGACCCAGTAAATTTAAAATAACAGCTAAACTTTACTGGTTACAATATATGTATTTTCTCTTTCTCACACGTATACCCCCACACACATACACTCATGTCATTCTCATCTAGGTTGGCAGGCATTACTTGAGATGAAGGCTGCCAAGTTTGGATCCAAAGATGAGTCCAAGAGTAGGCGAGCTCCAAGACTTCTTTTATCCCTTCAGGTCTTTGTTTTGTTGATTGAGAAGACTGGCAGCTACTCTTTCCTCCTTGATTTAAAATTCTGATAGCTTTGATAGAATTTGGGGACGGGTTTCCCAAGTGTCAGGCACAACTTCTTTTTCTTGGTTTTGGTGACATTTGTGATGACCTACAGTGGGATACAAAACAAACACAGTCACAGAAAACAGGTGAAGCCCCTTTTATTCCTTCACTTTGCTTCCAAGCTCCAAATATCAATTTCTTTTTTTTTAAATAAAGTTTTATTGAGTTTTAACAAAACAAATAAACATCTTATTTGAGTACAGCATCATTCCGGGTTATCACATTTCCATACAGACACAATTTCATATGCATATTCATCTTATGTATTCAACTTCATATCTTATTACTCTTTTTCCAACCTCACTATTTCCCCCTTGACTGCTCTTAATTTTCCTTTATGGTCATCTCATTTTCTTCTTATTCAATTGTATTTCTTTTTACCTAAATTTCTATATCTTTTTATTCATTGTACTTATACTTTCATCTGTCTTGTTTATAATTTTATATGTTATCTTCCAATATTCTTAAGAAGCAAAATTCTGGACTTCCGGTTTGGATCTCTTCAGCAACAGACCGAAATCTATGGCCGTGTGCAGTTTCGATCTGTGCTTGCCGCTTTAGCACACCGATCCTTTGATTCAGGGCTGAAGCCACCCCGCAGAGGTAGTCAAGAAGGGGAAGATTGCTAGCTGAATGGAGAGGAGCTGCATCTCTCCTCCTTGGCTGGTCTAAACTCCCTTCCCTGAAGGTGGTTGAAGAAAAATTCTAAAAACATAGCAAAAAACAATGTATATATATATGTAAACATTAGTAAACAAAATAGTTATTCAAAATCATTCTAGTACTGGTATGAACCTTATAAATCTTTCACGTTTCTTTTCAATATCTATCAATCTTTGAGAACAATTGAAATATTTCCCTCCCTTCTTCATTATTACTTAACTGTTAATAAGCATACCATTGGATAGTTATACAGTTTTATCTTATAAATTATTTACTATGAATAAGCAAAATAATTATTCAAATTCATTCTAATAACTGGTATAAATTTCCTTATAAATCTTTCACATTTCTTTTCAATATTTTATCAATCTTTAGAAACAATTGCAATGTTTCCCTCTCTTTATTATTGCATTAATTATAAATAAACATACCATTACATAACAATACAGTTTTATCTCATAGATTTAATTTCTTTCTGACTCATTACAGTATTCTACTGTCACAACACTATCTTTTGTACCTTTGCAGAATTCTCACTTTTAACTAAATTTAACCATTGTCTCTGTTTTCTAGCTGAGCAAATACCTTTAATCCTAGTCTGTTTCCCCTTTTGATTTCCTGTTTTTGTCCCTCATAAGTTCTTTCCCTTTCTATCAAAAAGCCAAAAAGAAAAATAGTCTGAAAAAGAAGTATAACAGCAAAGAGAAGCAGAAAAGAAAACTACAGAAGAGAAAATTAGAGAGAGAAGGATATAAAAAAAGGGATGAGAAAAAGTGGGGAAAGATAGAAAGGGAAAGAACTTATGAGGACAAAAACAGGAAATAAAGAAAAAGGGGAAACGTACTAGGATTAAAAGTATTTGCTCAGCTAGAAAACACAGACAATGGTTAAATTTAGTTAAAAGTGAGGATTCTGCAAAGCTACAAAAGATAGTGTTGTGACAGTAAACAAGACAGAGGAAAGTATAAATACTTTCATTTACAATGAATAAAAAGATATAGAAATTTAGGTAAAAGAAATACAATTGAATAAGAAGAAAATGAGATAACCATAAAAGAAAATTAAGAGAAGGGAGAAATAGTGAGAAGTTAGAAAAAGAGTAATAAGATATGAAATTGAATACATAAGATGAATATGCATATGAAATTGTGTCTGATTGGAAATGTGAGTTTTGTTAAAACTCAATAAAACTTTATTTAAAAAATAGTAGACAGTCTAAAGTATCATGTAGTAGATAGTCTAAGGAATCATATGACCTTGGGACACAGCAACAGTCATAAATGTGAATCAGTTGCCAAGCACCTGAATTTTGATCATGGGATCGTGGGGAATGCAGTAAAGGTTGCAGCTGTGAAAAACAGTCATAAGTCACTTTTGCCATTGTAACTTTGAAAGGTCACTAAATGAATTGTTGTTAAGTGGAAGATTACCTGTAATCCTTGGCTTATGACCACAATTGAGCCTAAAAAGTATGTGGCAATGCTATGTAGCTGTGAAGTGAGGTTTGCCCTATTTTGCAACCTTTTTTGCCACCATTGTTAAGTGAGTAGCTGTGGTTTGCTTTGGGATGTATTGTTGGAAGGGGGAGCAAATATTAACGCTGGTCTGCCTGTTTCCATAATACTTTATGGTCATGCAAGCTGGGAATTGAAGTCCACGCAATATGATATACCCAATAAAGAAGTTCTTGGAGGAAGACCTTCGCCTCTGAGTTCTGATTTGCTTGGGTTGGTCAATCAAAATCATGACATCCATTTACTTACCATTGTTTTTAGGAACTGCCCATATGCGGGCTGACTTGTCTTTGGAGATAGTCAGGAAAGACGTTGAGGTAGCAGCAGCTGCATAGACAGAAGCGGAGTGTCCGAAAAGGACTTGAGGTTGTTCAATCTATGAACAACCAGAAAGGAGTTAATAAAAGGTACAGGATGAAAGGTATGATCACTCTTATATGAGTGAAAAACTGGAGAAAAATAAATATTTACGTCTGCATTGTATCTAAAAGGTTTATACGGTCACTCATCTTTAGTAACTTAACTCCGGGGAGGCTGAGGAGAAAAATAAAAACCCAACACCAGTAAAACGAAACTTTGGCATTTCAACCAATATTCTCTAATGCAAGGATCTTCAAACTTGGCAAGTTTAAGACTTGTGGATTTCAACTCCCAGAATTCCTGAGCTAAAATTACTGGAGGAGGAATTCTGGGAGTTGAAGCTCACAAGTCTTAAAGCTGTCAAGTTTGAAGACCCCTGATCTAATGCATCAACGTTACAACTCTCAAGTTGTAGCCTAATTTTATTTCAATGCCTGGAAGAACTGATCTCTATTATTTGTACTGGGCAGCCATCACAGTTCTTTAAAAAAAAAAAGAAGACTTCCCCTTCTTTCTTAAGTGTTTTTTCCAGTGAGACCAGTCTAACAGGGCAACCTGGTCTACCCAATTATGGGATGGAGCATAGGACTTTCACTTCCGCCTTAAAAGTTAGTATATCTACTGTATCTAATATGCAAGTACCTGGATTCAAATCCTAGAAGAGTTTTATTTATTTAGTGTATGGCACGTTAGCCAGGGTGGCTGGCTGTCTCCGTGAAAGGAATTTTTTCAGGTGTTAACCTTTACTCGCGGGACGCCTGAATGATAGTAGACATTTGGGGGAGGCTCCTTTATTCTCTCACGAGAATTAAACTGCCAAACTGCCGACCTCAGCAGTGAACAAGCCCAGCGGCTTACCACCTGAGCCACCACAGCCCCCTCCCAGAAGGGTATGGCTAGCTGGTGAGAGCTAAAAAGTGTGAAATAGCTCTATACTAGTCTCCCTTTGTTTCTTTGTGGGTAAAACATAAATTCAGAACCCTCCTTTCTTACCGTCAAGGGCCTCCAAATTTTCACAGTGCCATCAGCACCGGCTGCAGCCAACATAAAATCTTTCTGCCCTGTTGGGGGGGAGGGGGGATAAAAACAAAAGTTTTTCATACCAACTCTGTAAAGTGAGTAACCTGCATGGGTGGGATTTAAAAATCCCAACAACCGGTTCTCTGCCCGATTGCTGGGTGGGCGTGTGCGTGGTGGGTGTAGTCTACCAGAACTTCCAGAAGGGCCATTTTTTCATCTTCCCCAGAGTCTGGAAACTTCCCTTGGGCCACTGGGAGAGAGAAAAAGGCCCCCAGAAGCCTTCTGAAAGGCAGAAACAGGCCAATTTCTCAGAACTTCCAGGAGGGCTAATTTTCACCTTTTCCAGAGGCCAGAGGCTTCCCTCCGGTCTCTGGGAAGGAAAAAAATGGCCTTTCATGGCCTCCGGAAGTCTTCCAGAAGCCAGAAACAGGCCCATTTCTGGACTTTCAGAACTTCCAGGAGGGGCGTTTTTCACCCTCACAGAGCCTCTGCACGGACCCTGCACTTACCTTCATCCAAAATGGGCCACATGGAGACTCCTTAGAGGGGTGGGGCAGGGGATAGGGTAGAGCCAGCCTGTCACTTCAACTACCGGTTTGGCAAATCAGATGTAAATTTAACATCCGGTTCACCTGAATTGGCCCAAACCTGTTCTGGTTCACCAGCAGCAGGTTCAGATGGCTAAGGTCTCAGAGCGAAGACTCAGATGAAAGGCCTGTGTGTGATGTAGGGATGGAACAGGACCATCAAGGAATGGACTGCTGCCTTGAGAGATTGTGGAGGCTGGCAGCAGTGATGAAGAGGTCCCCGAGAAGCCTGTGCCCAGTGAGCGTACGCACAGGGCTGGTTGAAGAAAACAGCAGCTGCAGCAGCACAGACAACTCGGGAATAAGGCTGCAAGGTAATAATCCCTCCCTCAAGAGATAAAAGCCAGCTGAGAAACAGGAGTCCTTTGCAGGAAGCAAAGAAGTTTTTGCACTCAAGCCTTGTGGATGTCCAGAATATCTTGGTTGGTGTTTGGAGACTCTTTATGTTTGAAATATTTCTTCGTAACTTTATCTAGTATTTTTGGCAGCCTTGCACAACCTTGGCACAACCTTGGTAAGGCTCGTTCTTATCAGGGACAATTAGTTTTAAACAGCCTTTTAACTGTGAAGGAACATAATTCGTAAAGAATCATTAAAAGGTTTTGCTGTTACCTCTGTTTCGTGTTTGTTTACTTGGAACAAGCTTTGGGTCAGAACAAAACCAGCAGAATCCCACCCTGGTAACCTATGGGAAAGTCATATTGAAATACTCTACAACAAGGTTTCTTGTTTAATTCCTTTAATACTTCAACTTCACAGCAAGATTATTTATTTATTTCTATCCTGCCTTTATTATTTTTACAAATAACTCAAGGCAGCTAATATATGCAACACACTTTTCTCCTATTTTCCTTACAACCCTGTGAGGTCAGATGGCCTGAGAGAGATTGGCCTGAAATCACCCAGCCAGCTTTCATGCCTAAAGTGGGGCTAGAACTCACAATCTCCTGTTTCTAGCCTGATGCATTAACCATTAGATCAAACCACTAGATCAAAATGTAATGTTTGTGTCTCCCTGGGCTGAAGGGAAGATGGCCAGTCCAAATGTAAGCACATTTTAATGTATATTTTTGCAACCTGAAGCATCATCTGCAGCCTAATTAAACCCCGATATAAAAATATTACACAATCAAAGTTTCATTTGCATTGCAGGGTAAACAATACTCAATGGAGTTTCACATTCCCCAATCCCAGACTTTCAAAACAGAACCACCTTTTTACAAAACAGTGCCAAGAAATCTCTTACATGGATCCCTGAAGCCAGTGCAGTGGTTGGTCTGGCTCAGGTGAGCCAAGAACCGAGTTTCTTCCACTCCCTGGAGGTTCCATGTTATCAGCAGCCCATCTCTGCCCATGGAGATGACATGGTCTTTCTGTACAAGGATCCAGAAAAGGAAGAGTTCAGAGGAATAAAGCAAGAAGCATGGCCAGGGATAGTTACTGTCGTGATATGTGTAGCAACTGCTCTCTGGGAATGGCTGGGAACTTCCAAAAAGTCTTGAAGCTGGCTACAGCACAGAGAAGATTTTATAAATGGGGTACACTTCAGAGCTGTGCAGAAACACAATTCTCAAAAGACCCCCACCAGAATACTAGTTGGATAGGCTGAGAATTGATGTCCCACATCTGAACTTCCTTAGAAAGTAATAAGCCAATTAAATAAGCCAGGAGTAGATAGCTAAAATGAGGAAAAAAATCAAAAGACTACAAGAATTAACCAGTTAACAGAAATAATTACTGTACCAATTCTACTACTAAATGGTGATAATAGTAGTACCGGTAGTCCTTGACTTATGACCACAGTTAAGCACAAAATTTATGTTGCTAAGTGAGACGGTTGTTGAGTTTTGACCCATTTCATGATCTTTCTTGCCAGGGTTGTTGTGAATTGCTGCAGTTGTTAAGCTGGTAACAAAGTTGTTAAGTGAATCTGGCTTCCCCATTGACTTTGCTTATTGGTAGGTCACAAAAGGCGATCCTATAACCCCCGGGACACTGCAACCGTCGTAAATATGAGTCAGTTCCCAAGCATCTGAATTTTGATCACATGGAAATGCTGCAATGGCCATAACTGGAAAATAGTCATAAGTCACTTTTTTCAGTGCATTTAAGTTCAAACGGTCACTAAACAAATTGTTGTAAATCGAGGACAACCTATACACTAGTTATCAGCAATAATAATATTACTTTCTGCACATTCCAAGATATTAGTTTTCTTATACTCTTAGGAAGAGGCTTCTGGTTGAGCTAGATAGAATATAACATCATTCATTCATCATCTATCATCTATCCACCCATTAATTAATTCATTAAATTTGAATTTGTCTCCCATCTCACTGTAAGCCAACTCTTTACACCTAAAGACATATTTAGGAAAGAAGATTTGAAAATAACCTTTAGCCTATCCCCTTACCTCAGTTGTAATACCACAGATTGGGCTTTGGTGACCCAGGAATTTCTGGACACGCTCGCTAGTTGTCATATCCCAGAGACAAATGGTACCGTCATTGGAGCCAGAGAGCTGTTGCCAAAACGACAAAGGTCAGAAAGAGAAGATAGGAATGCAAAGAGAGAGGAAATTTTTTAAAAAAAATCTTAAAGTAAAGGCAAAAGTTTCTCCTGTTCAGTCATGTAGTTTCCTAGTTCCCCTTGTTTCCCCTTTTTTGAAGATTTCTGACTCTGGGGGATGGTGCCATCTGAGTTTACTAGCTAAGGGAACCAATGTTGTCCAAAGAAACTTCCGTGGTCATGTGGCCAGCATGACTATAAGCCAAGCTCACGGGATGCTGTTACCTTCCCACCGAAGAGGTACCTATTTACCTACTCAATTTGCATGCTTTCAAACTGCTAGGTTTTCAGAAGCTGGGGCAAGAACAGGACTTAGAATTAGAACAGGGGTACCAAGGCCCAGGGGCTGGATCCGGCCAACGGGATGCTTAGATCTGGTCGCAAGTGATGTTGAGCTGGCCACACCACCGTGACCACAAGCATCCCGGACCCCCAAGGTCAAACACAACCGTCATGCGGCCCTCGATGAAATTGAGTTTGACACCCCTGACTTAGAATAACTTTATTGTCAGTTTAAATATACACTAATTAATGTACCTTAAAATGAAATTTTGTTGCATACAGCTCTCAAAGGGTCACCACCTCCAATATATACCAGTATTATGGTGGGATTCAAAAAAATTTACTACCGGTTCTGTGGACATGGCTTGGTGGGCATGGCAGGAGAAGTATACTGTAAAATATCCAGTCAGAAGTGGTATTTGCCGGTTCTCCGAAGTACTCAAAATTTCTGCTACGGTTTCTCCAGAACTGGTCAGAACCTGCTGAATACCACTTCTGATATACACTATATAAACACAACTCCCCCTCCCCCACCGCAAAATGAGCTCACGGCATCAAATGAGTTTGAATTTCGAACTGCCGACCTTCCAGTTGACAAGTGCAGCATCCTCACCACTAGGCCATCTGACTGAAAAACGAACAAACTAATGGATTGTCAAATAAATCAATCAAGATTTCTCATTCAAGACACAAAGAACCAGGCTTCAATGATCCTACTTTTGACACACAGTGAGGAGACCCAGCTGCGTGGTCACTAAGAGTGACTTGAAGGTATATAATCAATCAATCAATCAATTAAAAGTTGTGTTTTTTCCCCCAATGGGGATTACTCAGCCACTGAGGGTCAGCAATCATATTTGAAATGATCCTTTGAAAGCCTATAGATGCTGAAAGGACATAAAAGCCACAGGGTTTACCTTATTACAAAATGGCTGCCAGAACTGATAAGTGAGTGAGGGCTCCTATTAGGAACCCAGAATTGATTTTAAGGACAGGCAGCCTGCCAAGTGCCCAAATTTTTTCATGTGACCATGGGGCGGGGGGGTGTTGCAATGGCCACAACTTCAGGTACTGGTTGTAAATTTCTTCGTTCAGCAATGTTCTAATTTCAAACGATTGCTGAATAAAAGTCACAAATCAAGAACTATCCATGTTTCCCCAGAATAATGCCAGGTCTTATGTTATTTTTTGCTCCAAAAGACACATTAGAGACTTATTTTCCAGTTAGAGGTTATTTGGGGAGAAATATGGTACTAAATGCATCCATCTGGCTGATGATCTTAACTGGGGCTTATTTTTGGGAAAGAGCTTATATTACTAGCATCCTGAAAAATCATGCTCGGGCTCCTTTTTCAGTTAGGTCTTGTTTTCAGGAAAACAGGTTATGTGTAAGTGACTAAAAGGAAATTTTTTTCTTTTTAACCCTGCAGGACAGTCATTATTTATCTTCACTTAGATTATTGCATCTTAGTCCTTTTTCCTGAAAAGGGGGACACAGTTCTGCTATATAAGCAATTACCCACAACTTCTTGGGTCTGAAAATGTGTCCTAATTTCTTTCCCTTTTTTTTTTTAGCCTTGTATATTTTCATTTTCCTCTGTTTTACTTTCATCTGTCTGCTGGCATTATGGCCATAATAAAGATTTGATGTGTCTGAATAATGATAAAATCTAACACTTAAATGCTCCAAAATTAATGCAACAACTATTTAGGCAAACCCAGCAGATATTAATGGTAAGAGAAAGTTCCCAACTGCCACACATTTTATTTTTAGAGTTATTTCCATTTTTAGAAATAACTCAAGGCCACGAACATACCTAAAACTCATTTCTCTTCCTATTTTCCCCACAACAACAACCCTGTGAAGTGAACAGGACTGTGAGAGAGTGATTCACCCAGCCAGCTTCACCCACCCAGCTTTCACCCACCCAGCCAGCTTCATCCAGCCAGCTTTCTTACCTGGCAGGACTAGAACACATAGCTTCCTGGTGATTGGCCCAAAATCACCCAGCCAACTTTCATGGTTAAAGCAGGACTAGAACTCACAATCTCCTGGTTTCTAGACTGGCTCTCTTTTTTTACTGATTCACAACAATGGATTTGCAAATGCTACATCAATGGCTAGGTGGTGCGTCTTCCTTCTCGATCAATGACTGAAACTAACCTGGCCCTTTCTCTGCTTTGGGAACTCTTCCTCAGGAGAATCAGAAACTCATGCTCTGTGAATGTCTTCAAACTCACCAACATGGTGCCAATCCAAGCACAGCTGGAAATCCAGTCCTGATGGCAGAAAAGCAGGGATCGTAAGAGAGAAGGAGTCTTCTGTAGAGGGTCCCTTACGTCCCATAGAAACAAGGCCTGAGATTGGGAGGAGATACATTTAGTAGAAAGCAAAGAACTGCAGCTGTTTTTGCTCTATTCATTTCTTGCCAAACAGCCTTTCTTTCACCACAGTCCATATCTTGCTTTCTAAACCAAGGAATGGGAATGTGGATGGGGATTGGGATAGAATAGAATAGAATAGAAGGGGAAAACAAGGTGAAAAGTGGACACAACATCAGAAAGCAACAGAAAAGAAGAATACACAAGAGGGTGGAGTAAGAGACAAGGGGGTAAAAAGGGTAGAGTGGAGAAGCAAGGGAGGAAAGAAGGAAGAGAGAAGCTACAAAGGTTTGAAACAAGATGTAAAGAAACAGAATTTATTAGAGATAATGGGTAAACATATACTTGAAAAAGAGATTCTGCAAAGGTACATAAGATTGTGTTGTTGTATCTGTATTTGAAATAATGTTACAAAATTGGAATAATATATGATTACAAAATGGGACAAAAATATTTAATGTAACTTAGCGAAATTTCTTTTTTTAAATAAAAATAAATGAAATCAAATATGAGAGAATTGAATTAAAGAAAAATGGAACATTGTCATTGTATAATATTTTAAAACATAAGTGAAATAGGGGGAAGTAACTAAGCAAAATCTATAAATGTTCCCATAGAAGCATGATATTTATTTAGAGAAAGGATTGTGTAAAATGTTTAAGACTTAAATGAATATTAATTTTAATGATATAATTTTAATTGCTATGTATTGTTGTTTTAATTATATTATATATTTAAAAAAAATTTTTTTTCCTTGTTTTAAAATATTGAGGTATCTTTAGAATGTACTACGCAGAATCTGAATGAAAATTATGTGTTATGTTAAGCTTTAAAACTAGGGGAAGGATAAGTATGATAAGGCATTATACTCCAATCAGTCATTACAGAAGAAATTTGTGTTAATGAGAAAAGATAATAGACAGCTGAAACAGGACAGACAAAGATAAAGTATAATGATTTAAATTGAGATGAAAATAAATAAAATAGAATTAAGAGAGTGAAAAGAGGGGAGAAGCTATATAGAAAATGTAAAATAGTGAATAAGAAATGGAATGCTATATAAAAGTAAGCATGAACTTGAATTTATGTCTGTACAAAAGATGTTAACTCGGGATCAAACTGCCGTCCAAAAAGATATTTTATGTTTCTTATTTTGTGGTTTTGTTTGATATGTTTGTTTTGTTAAAAAATTAATAAAATTCTTTATAAAAAAAAAAAGAATAGGAACAGGAATAGAATAGAAATAGAATAGGAATAGAATAGAATAGAATAGGAATAAGAATAAGAATAGAATAGGAATAGAACAGGACAGGACAGAACAGAATAGGAACAGAACAGAACAGAACAGAATAGGAGGAATAGAATAGAATAGAATAGAATAGAATAGAACAGAACAGAACAGAATAACAGAATTAAAGGGACCTTGGAGGTCTTCTTGTCCAACGCCCTGCCTAGGCGGGAAACCCTATTCCACTTCAGACAAATGGTTATCCAATCTCTTCTTGTGTTGAAGCATTTACAAGTTCTGGAGAGAAGTTGTTCCACTGATTAATTCTTCTAAATGTCAGGAAATTCCTTCTTAGTTCTAGGTTGTTTCTCTCCTTGATTAGTTTCCACCCATTGTTTCTTGGGTGCTTTGGAGAATAGCTTGACTCCCTCTTCTTTGTGGCAGCCCCTAAGATATTGGAAAACTGCTATCATGTAACCCCCGTCTTTCTTTTCATTAAACAAAACATATCCAAGTCCTGCAACCGTTCTGTGTATGTTTTAGCCTCCAGACCCCTTCTTCCTACTTTCTTAGCCACCAATTTTTCAGAGGCTTGAAAGATTAATATGTAAGCTATGAAGGATTCTAGGCAGTTGAGCAAACCATTATAGCAGACATTTGTTAGGAGATGGAGCCTCACCATCCCACTGCACAACTGATGAAGGCATCTATATTCTTGGATTGGAGTACTGGAGGGAGGTAAATTGGGTGTGACATTGAAACCATATCCCACAAGCTCCTTCCTTTGTCTTCTTTGGGACATGCTAAAGTTCTTCTGCCCTTGGGTCAAGGTCATTGGATAACCTTACCAGGTCTTTGCTTCCGGTAGCAAGGTAGTTGCCATCCAGGCTGAAGGCACAACAAGTCACTCCAGAAGTGTGACCATAGAGGATGGAGAGTGGTGAGATGCTGTCATCCAAAGCAGGTGCTGGTCTAAGGGTCTCTGAAAGCCACAGCCCAATGGTGAAATCCTCTGGAAAAAGAAATGTACACAGTAGATGAAGGTAAAAATGAAAAGAAGCCAATAGGTTTGTAACTTAGAAGTTAGATCAATATATGTTTCACAGAACATATGGCAACCTGAATTCTTTCAACATCTTCTTCCAGCCCAGATACTGATATTTTAAACTCAAACATGAACCCCATTCTCTTCCTTCTTCCCCAAGTGGTATTGTCCTTAAAAGTACTGTATCTTTATTGCAAATTGCAAAAATTAAACAAATAAAGGGGAAGAGGGACTTAGTAATTAAACGCAAGCATTCTGAACACACCCAGAGATACTTTTTGCAAATATTTCATTCCAGTTTCCATAACCCATCTCTGCTCCTGAAAAGAGTCTGGGTGGAATTAGGAGGATCAAGAAAACCAATTGACTGCCAGGACTTAAGATCCAAGCTGGGATCTTAAGAGTAATCCAATTGGCATCAAAACCAAAAATAAACTTGCCTGCATACAATACACCTCACCACATAATTCTAACCATACACATCTCCAGCAAAATCTATAGAAAGAAGGGTTTATGTTACCTACAGAGAGAGGTTCTTCCTTTCTCTGGCTATCACAACTTTGTAAATATATGAGACAAATATCTGTATTCACCAAAAGAAAAGAAAAGTCTCCTTGAAGTCAAGTTCAATTCCTAAGTGACTTCATGGAATTTTCTTGGAAGCAACATGGAAGTATTTGTAGGGATTCTCAGTCATCCAGGTCATGGTTTTTGCTAAGGTGCTTTTTCAGGAGGCAACTGGACTTTCTGGTTTTTCTTTGGAAGACGTTTTGCTTCTCATCCAAGAATCTTCTTCAGCTCTGACAGGATAGTGGGGAATGAAAGAATTTATAATCCTTGCAGACAGCTGGTCATTTGCATCCTTTAGAGAGTCATTGAAGCACTTGGAGGTTTATCTGTATCCTTAGGGTCCCCCCCTGAGTAGCAGTCCTGGTTTCTGTAGTCTGCATTTTTTTTTCTTGGAAATTCTTCTGGAAATTTAGGATGAACACCCTTTGAATGGTGTGGTACTAGGAATGGATTCCCAGAAGAAAAATTGCAGACCACAGGAAGCAGGAGCACTACTCAGGGGACCCTAAGGATACAGATAAACCTCCAAGTGCTTCATTGACCCTCTAAAAGGATGCAAATGACCAGCTGTCTGCAAGGATTATAAATCTTTCCATTCCCCACTATCCTGTCAGAGCTGAAGAAGCTTCTTGGATGAGAAGCAAAACATCTTCAAAAGAAAAAAAAGGAAGTTCACCTTTGGGACAACATAGAAGTAGTTTGCCATCATTGCTATAGATTTTGGCTTCTCAGTCTGATCTAAAACTTGGGATTTCCTACTAATCTGCCATCCAAGTTCCAACCAAGCTGGACCCTACTTAGCATGTCCCAACCTAGAACTTTACCATGTCCCAACTTAGTTATCAAGCCTAGGCAAGGTTAGCCAGATACCATTACCTGCAATTTCATTGAATCCTCCCAGGAGCATCTCCCTTTTTTTGCTCAATCATTTCTGGTTCTTGAAGTCTTCAAAGAAACCCCTGGTTGGACTCACCTGAGACAGAAGCCACCAGTTTATCAGACACCCCAAGGCCCATCACAGCTTTCTCATGAGCCTTGAACTTATGGCAGCAGTCAGAGCTGCTCTCAAAAGTCTTCCAGACACAAAGCGACCCATCGCCAAGGCCCGCAACCAAAAATATATGGTGTAACCAGGCCAGACTACAGACAGCCACATCATTTCCTTGCAAATGAATCGGGGTTGTCTGAAAGCCTGCAAGAAAAAGAACAAGCATGGATGATGAAAAAAAAAAGGTTTCATACTCTTTGTCATTAAAGAACCTGTTGGGGGCTGGATGGGGAGCAACCGGTTCAAACTGAATCTCAGAAAGATTGAGTGGCTCTGGGTTTGGGTTCTTTGGTCCAAGGAGAATTGCCACTTTTGGTCTTAGATGAGGTGGCACTGTCCCAGTGTATAATTTGGGGGTTCTCCTGGACTCACAACTGACAAGAGCAGATGGCAGTCGTGGCCAGGAAGTCCTTTGCACACCTGTGGTTTGGGCTGTTCTTCCAATGAACATTTTTGCCAGGAAATTAGACTTTCACTTAGTTCTTTTGACCCAAATTACAGTTCATCTAGGACATTGATCATCATGTAGAACTCAGATGAAACAGCCAGTAAATTAGTATTACCATCCATGAGGCTAAAAATTAAATATAGTTTCTACACTTCAAGTAATAAAGGCTGGTGCTCCATTTCAGACATCAAACAATTGGGAAAGGAAGAAGGGGATGATAGATGGATGGATGGGTGGGTGGGTGGATGAATGAATGGAGTAGATGAACAAAAGGGAGGGAGGGAGAAAAGGAAGGAAGGAAGGAAGGAAGGAAGGAAGGAAGGAAGGAAGGAAGGAAGGAAGGAAGGAAGGAAGGAAGGAAGGAAGAAAGGAAGGGTTTTCCNAATAAATGAAGGCACCAAACTGCATAATTGTCTTACGCCAAGGTTGACTGTAGATCCAGATGCCATCTGAATGGTATCCCACAGCCAGTCGGCTTCCATCAAGATTTGAGGCCATGCACAGGGCTGGGGAAAGAGTTCTTGATCCTAAAGTGCTCCAAAATTGCCCCAAGTGGCCTTTGCAAATCTGAACCTATGCATCAAGATAAAATGATCAATTAGGTAACACAAAAAGACATGCACATGGGAGATTACCAATATTTGCATATTCCTTTGGGAGGAAAAAAGAATTAACCAGCAAGTTTAAAAAAAACCCTCAATACAATTTATGTACAAAAAACCCCCACAAAAAATCCTCAATACAATTTATTTTTTAAAGAAAAGATTGCATTCACAGTTATACATCATTGGTTTGTCCTATTTGGGGCTAAACTCCAATGTAGACTGCATCGGATTTCATATGAATGGGTTTTCTTTAATAAAGAAATGGGTTTCCAGTGGAATAAATGAATTAGAAAATGAGCTTATTCTATTCTATTCTATTCCTATTCTCATGATAAACTGTATATCTATATCTATCATATATCTATATCTATCTATATATTATGTGTGTATCTGCATGTGTTTATGTGTGGGCAATGTGTGTGTGTGTATATATATATGTATGTATGTATCTATGTATGTATCTATGTATGTATCTATGTATGTATCTATGTATGTATCTATGGTATTCAGCTTTGTTCGGATATTTTCCCACGTCATTATAATTGTGCTCTTAAAGGTGTAGCAACATTTTGGCAGAATCTCATCTGCCATCATCAGGCTTCTGTATTCTGTTCATCTGTAATTTTACAACAACTGTAAAAGTCTGACTCAGATATATATTTGTTTTCTTAATTTGTTATACACTCACATGCACAGTGTATATGTATGTATATGTGTGTGTATAGATAGATAGATAAATAGATATGCACACATATAGTATATATATATATATATATATCTGTATATATACATACATATGCACACCCTATATACATATATACATACATATACACATGTGTATAGTACATACATACACACACACACTTATTTATTTATTATTTCTGGATAGTTCCCAATCAGCAATACATTTATTGATGTACTGACAGAAATTGAAATTATGATTGGTCCATTGTAAGTGCAATATAATTTTCTCTTATACCCGTCTTAAACCAGCTCCTCAACCGAGGGCCCTAACGTCTCTCCTATCAGCCTTCAACCTCATTCAGCATGATCAAAGTTGCACCTTGCAGTCTTCTCCTGCTGTGAGAAGTTCTTCATCAGAAAGGAACCGAGCCACTGAGGTGCATCCAGAGTGAGCTTTGAATGAACCCAGGATGATGTTTTCCTGCCACGACCAGAGGGTGATGGAACCAGTCAATGTACCCGCCGCCAAAACTTTCCCAGTGTAAGAAAAGGAAATGCAGTGGATGGAGGCATCATGATCCTCCATGACCTGCAAGAGACAACGATGGTCAAAGGTGGCCATCTGCTTCCACAAGACTTCCAGAGCCAGTTCCATTGACTGACAGGTCTTCATCAATCACCCATCTCCCAGTTATACGCCGAGTCCCTCTCAACCTCACCGAGATCTTATTCATTCTATTTGTATCCAAGACGGTGACTGATCTGTCCCATCCACCGATAGCCACCAACTGATCCTTTGGATGAAAGGTCACGCAGTTCAAAGGGCAGGAGAAGTTCCACTGGCGGAGCACATGTCCTTGGGCAGCTTCCCAGAGCTGAGAATTTTTTTAAAACAGTGAGAAATTGAGGATTTTGTTAATGCTTACAATTGTTGCAGCTATTACTCTTAGTGTTGCATTTAGACTTAGTGAGCCCCTGTAGTATGAGACGCTATAAATGGTTCTATTTAGCAATTGCTGGCTGAGAAGAAGGCACAGTAACAACTGAACTTGGCAAAAATGCCAGCAAGATGTATATCCAATCTGTGATGGGGTAGAAAGGGGCCCTCTTTGAACAGAAAGTGCAAATATATGCAGAAACAAAGCATACTTCTTTAAAAAGCTATCCACTGCCATAGCCGAACCTCTAAGCATAATCTTTGAAAAATCTTTCAGGACCAGCTC